>JBBBDQ010000920.1:777500-797500 GCA_037127315.1 Ascarosepion bandense | reverse complement strand
CGTTTGTATCGAGCATTCTTTATAAAAGTAAATGCATGAACAGCAGGTTAAAAAACTACGAGTTCCACAACTTTGTTACAATATATATATATATATATATATATATATATATATATATATATCCAAATGAATAACAAAATAATTCCAACGTTCAAACCATTAATTTAAAACAGTGATTAATATGAAAACGGAGCAATGATTATATATTATAAATTATACTTTAGAATATGTACAAAATACAATCTACTACAAAATTGTACATTTTGTTTCGACATTGAAGAAATATTGTCTCATCAGGTAGTTGATAATCATCGTAATGAACGTTTCTTTATCAAGAAAATTAAAAAAACACTTCCCTTAATTTTTAAAAACTTTTTGTTCGAGGTAAGAGGATATTAAAAAAAGAGAGATAAAAGAAAGAGGGCAGAAAAGGTGAGAAAACAAAAATTTCAGATTTCTCGTTTCGTAAACTTTCTCGTTCTGTAAGTGATATTATAGCCAACTTTTTCTCTTGGCACAATTTGCAGACATCATTGTAAGGTTTAGCTTTTCTCCACATACTCCATCATACATTAGGAGTTTTTTACTTAATTTCCTCACATAGTTGGCTAGTTTGGTACAATTTCTAAGGTCTTGTAGCCTGACTGATGATTTGTGGTTATACCATCGTTTTTTAGAATTGCCTTAGGTACACCCCACGTATACTTTGTTCTGTCCATTTATATCTTGTACTTTTACTTCATAAAAATCTACTTCAGTTTTACAAACTCTATCAAGGAGATATTGAATTTTATCTTTACAGTTACATTTCTCATTATTAATGATATCTTGCTGCACTTTATTTTAAAAATTTTTGGCGTTTTGTCTTTTTATGTAATTTTCGTAAGTTACAAGTACCGCTGCAGCTTAATTGAACTGTATTTCTATTAAATATCTTGTGCAATTAATATTTTTTAGGGTAGGGTTTATTATGAATTCGAAAATATTTTCCCTATTTTGGATTCTATCTTTAAATTAAAAGGTGGGTTAAAACAAATAATGTTTCGTTTCTTCGTATTATTCTTCATTTGCTTAATTAGTTGCGGTTTATGCTCCATTTTATTTTTACGCTCTTTTTAAAGCTTAATTATTTTATAAAAAAATTTCTAGAAATCTATGGTATGGGTTTGGTTATACTACCAGGATGGTTAGACTCAGTGTTCAGTTTTGTCTTGGATTTCATATATGAGGAGACACTGCCAGTTTGTAGATTAAATTTCGCATCTAAATATTGGACAACTTTCTTATTCATATCGACTTCTATTTCGAAGTCGAAGCTCTTGAAGAGATCAAAAATCATTTTTTTGGGTCATTTATTCTGTTGTCTGATGTTATTATTAGCCAGTCATCTCTGTCCAATCCATGGTTAATCATAAATTGTTTTGTTTTTCGAATATTTCTTTGCTAGAGGAGCCTATGTTAATTTGCATTATTTCTTCTGTACAACCTCCCGGCATATAAAGACATCGATTTAAATAATATAGGACTTTATAGAAATGCTGACCCCATGATAGTAAATAAATCTACTGGAGGTAAGGTTGATAGACTTACAATTGCTTTGTTCAGACCGTTCGTAAATTAATAAATGTCATTTTTACTCAGAATATTAAAAAACGAAGTTTTATAATACAGGGATTTTTAAAACGGAAATAAATTAAAAATACCTCTGTTATAAATCATTTTTTTAATATTCTGAGTGAAATTAACATTTATTCATCTGAACGAGGCAATTGTAAATATTTTTACATCACTGAAAAAAAATCTAGATTTATAACCGTTTAATTATGTGTTGAGTTTTTTTTCCCAATATTTTATATTACTCTGGATAATATCCATCGAACTCTCTATTTTTATCTAATTGATATTTTATATCACTTAGAATTTTTTTGTTTATCCTCTCCGTCTTCATTCTTTTCTGTATATATACAAGATTGTGAAACATTATCTCCGTTGACTAGATACAGACAGACATAATTTTAGATAGGCACACTGTCGACTGTACGTGCATGTCTATATTGCTGGTTGCACTAAACGGTTCTTTTCGTAACGAATTTTAACAGACAATTCAGTTGAGCAGCACTTTCTTTCACCTCTTCTATTTACGGGTTGTCAATACGAGTATGTGCATTGTGGTGGAATGGATGTCGGCTTGGAATGAGAAATCGGAGAGCCGAGTTCGAATTCCAGTCAAATACGTTTCGTTCACTTGCGCACAAATATCCTTGGTATTAATCCGTTTTTTCCCTCCAGTTATGGGTTAAATAACAGGGCAGATTGGGTTCTATAGCCTTGGCTGGCAACCAGTCTACCGCAGAAAGCAATGACAACCGATTATGGGATTTATCTTCTGCCCAGTCAGTCATGTCTCGAAAGAGACCTGATCGCCTTAGCGTGTATCACCTTTGGCAATTAGCTGACTGACGGTAAATACTTTTTGTTTTAATCCTCGAAAAGCTTATTTATAAATGGAACTTTGTCTCTGTGTGTGTCTGTGTGTGTGTGCCCGTTACCTATGGACTCCAAAACGGCTGAACCGATTTTCTTGAAAATGTACACAGTTGTACTCTAAGCGTCTGCGAGTGTTCTTAGCTAGGTTTTGTGTCGAGGTACCCCCGATAAATATCGAAAATCGATAATCGAAAAAATCGGGTTATAGAAGGAGTGGTCCGATTTTAATCAAATTTGATGCACTCATAGACAAAGACATAAGAAACGATATTCAGAAGTTTCAAGGTTGCACTTCTTACAATAGTGCAGAAAATTTGATATCGATACCAGGAAATCAAAATTTGACTTACATCCATTCATTTTTCTTTCAGTCTACGGTTTCGCTTTAATTGGAAACAACTATTGCTTTTTAGTCTTTTGTGCCAACGTCCAAAGAGTCTGAACTCCGGGACCATGGGTTAGTTTTAAAGCGTTCATTACACCCGAGCAACGCCGGGCTATACTGCTAGTTTGTCTATATTTCTGAAATAAGGTAGTGTAATTATTTACATTCTCGGACTGTTATCCTCATCACTATTGCCACATTCACGATATTTCCACCGTTGTACTGTAGTCATATTCCTATCTAAATTTCTGTCTGTCTCTATCTAGTGCGCTGATATAAAGCTTCACCATCAAGTTATCTTAGATGTCTGTCGAAAATAATTTATGCTGATCTCATTTTTTTTAATTTCTCAGCATTGACATATATATTCATCCATGTTTCATTGTAAGAATGTCGGAGTGTGCAACGGCAGAAACGTCGTGAATATGGCAATTAAGACGAGGACAACAGTCTGAAAAATATAAATAATGTAGTCGTCTTCAGGTTTTACTGTTTCTATGGAATAATATCAAAGCCTAAGAACAAATCACGAGCGTAAACATGACGATTCCTGGAAAGATATTTCTTGAGACCAGAGCTCTCTTCTCTTATTCTAGTAGCCACTCATTTTTCAATCCATAAAATGACATGAGGGTAAATCCATACCTTTTTCAAGTACATAAAGTACTCTGTTTGACAATCTCAATTTGCATATTGATAAGCATTACACTGCCTGCACAACACAGATATATAAAGTATTGTACAAAAGTATTAGGACAATGATTATGTTATCTTTTATGAGGCATATTGACAGAAAATAAACAATTTAATTAAAGTAATTTTATTTGATTTACTCAAAAAATGCGTTAACAAGAAAAAATACTTCTTACAAAACAAATTTAATATTTTTCCTTTGATACAAAATTATATATATATATATATATATATATATATAGAGAGAGAGAGAGAGGAGGGGTAAGATGGCAAATCAGTCGCTTTTTAGCCCCGTCTTCAAGCAAACGGATATATATATATATATATATTAGTCATCCACATACAAGCCTGTTTCACAGCTCATCAGTGTGGCTAGACACATCCACTTGCTTCTGGCCGGGATCGAAACTCGACTGATTTGGTGTCAACCGGAGTCGCTACCCCCTAAGCAATAGCGAAATTTTAACGTGTTATATATAAGCAGTGTATACACACGCTTGTCACCGAAGGAAATCAATTCATTTCTAAAGAGTAATGCATATATCGCAGAAGTGGAAACTTTTTAAAATTTTATTTTTCTAGAGAGCTCAATGGTAATGAGACCATAATATATTAGTCATATATATATATATAACTTCAAAGAAATAATAGACGGTTTCTCTCCTGCTCATCATAGTTTTTAATTGGGAGAACTTATAGTAAAATATAATAGGAACGAATTATTTAATGATGGGATATCGGCTCGGAACGAGAAACCGGGGAGCCGAGTTCGAATTCCCGTGGAATTCATTGTATTCACTTACACGCAAATACCTTGCGAAAGGTATTAATCCGTCTCTTCCTTCCAGTTATGGGTTAAATAGTAGGGCAGACTGGGTTCTATAGCCTTGGTCGGCAACCAGTCTACTGCTGAAAGCAATGGCAACCTACTGCGGGATAATGTTCTGCCCAGTTAGTCATGTCTCTTTCGAGACATGATCGCCCAAAGCGTGTTTCACGCATGGCACTTAACTGACTGAATATATCATAACATGTATAGTAACAACAATAAATATACATTTTAAACAAAACGTTCACGGCCTCTCACACTTAATTATATATATATATATATATATATATTTAACTTGATTTTGTCGACTGCCCATTATAGTAGGTTCACTTGGACACCGTCTGTGAGAAAAGGATTACCATAATGCAATTCATTTCGCCAGAAATATGAAAACTGCATGCTGTCCATTTTGGTATTCGTCTCAGAACCTCTAATACGAACATTTCAGAGTGTGTGGTTGTCAGTCTGAGTAGAGTGCAGAAGATTTGAAAAGAGTTGGATGATTCCAATAATGATTACGAAGAATTTTGAGGTGATCACTAGTGATGGCGACGTTATGCCTCCATTCAGCTTGCCACGGGGCCTCTGACTCAACACAGACGTCTACATACAGTGCCTCCAGGCTGTAATACTGCACTGCGTCAAGTGGGTGGTTACTGGAAGACCTAATCATGGCTGTCAGACAATTTCTGCGGCCACATTACCCTTTATATCTGCCCAGCTAACTCCCCAGACTGCAACCTACTTGATTACTGTGTGGGGCGCATTTGAAAGAGATATCAACAAAACTTGTAATTTCAAAGATGGACTGAAGTCAACGATTATGTTAGCATTCACCAACATAAACAAAGAGACCGCCCAGAAGAAGTGCAGGATATTTCGATGTCGTCGGGAGGCCGTAATTGAATCCAATGGTGATTTTATTGAATAGTTTTACTCTTTAGTATTTTAAGATAATTTTGTATAATTTGGAAAACAAAATTGTTAAAATGAGATGTCAGTGATTGTTTTTTAATTTTATGTAATTTAGACCAAAATGTTTGACTCTTCAGAAATGAATTGAGTTCTTTCGGTGACTGGAGTGTGTATACACTGCTTGCATACAACACGTTAAAATTTCTCTTCTCTGATTTTATGGCTTAAGGGGTAGCGACTCCGATTGACACCAAATCAGTCGAGTTTCGATCCCGGCCAGAAGCAAGTGGATGTGTCTAGCCAGACTGATGAGCTGAGATACAGCGAAACAGGCTTGTATATGGATGACAAATATATATATTTGTGTATTTAGGGGCAGCAGGTTTTATTTAAAACATGTCAGATCAAATAAATTGCAAACATTATGTTTGTTTTTTTAATAAAATCCGTTCATACTTACGGATAATCTTTCTCTTATTACACTCAAATAATGTCAGAAATGAGATGTAATGTTGATAAATGTTTTTTTCATTCACTTCTTAAGGTACCCAAGTACTTTCAACCTCTTTTCGAGGTCATCTTCAGGGGTGTGAGTTATGGTTATAAATGTAACCGGAAAAATTAACGTTAGTGAATAGATTTTCAACATCAAGTGATGCTGTTGTTTCATTATTAGGTTTTTCCGTTTTTAATATTTGTATAAGTTGAAGAGATGATTTAATGCTATATTTGTTCGGTATATATGATGTAATTAATTGATTAAGCTTTTTAGTTGGTATATATAGGAGTGGGTATTTGTGATATAATAGAGCGAAGTGGAAAGTTAGGCTTGTGTGTTATGACAGACCTATAAATGCTGGTTTATAGTCCCCGATTATTTTGGTAAGTTTGAGATTGTCTCGTGATCAATTTATTAATTTTTGCTTTTACCTGAATGGTAGGGTTATAAGTAAGATTTTTAAATTTGATGTGATCAAGTAACTGTTCTATTCTTGAGTTGTAGTCAGACATGTTTAAAAACAACAAGGATGTTAACGTTAAGTTTTCCGGTTATATTTGTTACCATAACTCACACCCCTGAAGATGATCTCGGAAAGAGGTTGAAAGGTACTTGGCTACCTTGAGAAATGAATGAAAATAACATCTGTCAACCTTATGACTCATTTCTGACATATTTTGATTGTAATACACGAAAGATCATCCGTGAGTATGAACGGATTTTATTCAAAATAAGCAAACATAATGTTTGCAATTTATCTAATCTGATATATATATATATATATATATATATATATATATATATATATATACAAGTTAGATTTAGTCTATACAATCGGAAGTGATGCTCAAAATGGTGTCCTTTAGATACCAGGCATTTGTCAGCACGACGAACTGTCCACTGAGGTTGTTGCACACGCATTTTCAATTTTATGTCTAATGACCGCCAATGAAGTCGGTTTTCTGCGATACAGAACATCTATTCAGGTCTTTCATAGTTAGAAGTCGAAAAACTACGAAAGAAACATTTTTCTTTCCTCAGATGTATATACATTTTGGGACGGAGTATATCAATCTCTTTCTCTCTCTCTCTCACTTTCTTTTTTCCTCTCTCTCTCATTTTTTTCTCTCGATCTCTATCTGTCTATCTATCTATATAGTACTATTAATATTCACTAAAAAATTAAGAACAATGACAAAGGAAGCAATTATATTAAGATCAGTAATTTGTGTATAAATAAATAGATTTTTATGATGACGCTACGAAATTATTTATGCACACACAGACACACGCATATATTTATATATATATATATATATATATATATATATATATATATAGTGTGTGTGTGTGTGTTTTAATTTGTGAACGAGTTATTACGCGATCTAGGTTTCTACCATTTGGTGTCTTCAGACGATTTTCAAATCACCTGAAGACACCACATGGTAGAAACCTAGGTTGCGTAATAACTTGGTTACAAATTAAAAATATTAAAAACTTCTACACTATAATTGTATTGAACATTTTTGGTACAATTGTGTACTGTCTTGATTTAATTATGTTAATTATAAGCATAAACAAAGTAATTATATATATATATATATATATATATATATATATATATATATACGTGTAGAACCATAAATTGTGTTTCCATGAAAGTGGGAGAACAGATCTATAAATGTTATTTTCATTTTTGCGTAATTTAGACGACAATTTAACCATTCTACCCTGTACACACACACACACTCAATAAGTCACTATATATATTTGTTGATATATCAATTCCTCCACCTCTCTCTCTCTCTCTCTCTATATATATATATATATATATGCATATATATATATCCACATACATACATATATATACATATATATATATATATATATATATATATATATATATATATATATCCACATACGTACATACAGTCTTGATTCCGATGTAAAATATCTTAATCTTCACTTATAAGAGAAAACCAAACGAGAGAGAAAGAGGGGTGCAGAGAGAAGGAGAGAGTGAAAGAGAGAGTGTGTGAGAGAGAGGTAGAGAGAGTGAGAGAGGTAGAAAGAGAGTGAGAGAGAGATCGTTGGAAAACTGCTTATTCTTAACTCAAATACGAATATTCTTGTATTCGACGTGATAATCTATTTTCTTTATTTCTTATTTCTACATTGTTTTCCGGATGTACAGATTTTTTTTTCATCTTTGAATCTCAGATTTGGTTTTCATGACAATTATTGACATCATTTAATTCCATCTGTTATAACATAATTTTTTTGACAGTTATGACATCTCATTCAGTTAATTATGACATCATTTTATTCAGACAATTCCGACATTTGTTTATTCAGACTATTATGACATCTTTCTATTCCGACATCTTCTTATTCCGACTGTCACATGTTTTTGTTCTGACAATTATGACATCTGTTTGTTCCGACAATTATGACATCTGATTTCTTTCTACTATTACGACATCTGTTTATATCAGACAATTACGACATCTGTTTATTCTGATTATTATGACGTCTTTTTATTACGAAAATTATGTCATCTTTTTTCTGACTATTAGAACATCTTTTTATTCATATAATTACAAAATTACTTTATTCCGACAAACTGAACTTCTGCGAAATGTTTTTTTTTAATTTTTCTGATATGAAATAGCAGATTTCTAAATTCAAAATATTTCTTCTTTCTGGAAGTGTTGTTTGCTATTATGAAAATAAAAATTCGTTAATCTTTAAGTCAAACACTGAAAACCTCAACAGATAAATATTTGTAAATATATATATATATATGTTTGCGTGTGTGTGAGTGTGTGCTTGTGTGTATGTAAGTGTGTGTATTAATTTATATATACATGCATATATATATATATATATATATATATATATATATATATAATTCATCCGCAGACAGATATCTTTCGCTGTATCACAGCTCATCAGTACGGTCAGACACCCGATTGCTTTTAGCCAGGATTGAAACCCGACCGAGTTGACTATGGTGCTATGGGCGCTCATTAGAAGAAAGCAGATTTTTAGCGTGTTATGTGCAATGTACACACGCCAGTAGCTAAAAATGTTCTAAATCATTATTGAATGAACGATATATATGTGTGTGTGTGTGTGTGTGTGTGTGTGTGTGTGTGTGTGTGTGCGCGCGCGCGTGTGTATATATTTCTATATGAGGGGCCGGTTAGCTCAGTTGAGTAGAGCGTCGTGCTAATAACGCGAATGTCTTGAGTTCGATCCCCATACTAACCACTGAATATGTACGTCGCTAGATTTGCATGTGTATTGTAATGCAGTGGATAAAACAGATTGTGTTTTATAGCCTTGGCTGGCAACCAGTCTACCGCAGAATGCAATGGCAAACATCTGCTGGATAATCTTCTGCCCAGTCAGTCATGTCAATTCGACACATGGTCGCGCAAGCGTGTATCACGTATGGCACTTAACTGACTGACTGACTTATATATATTCATATATATATATGTGTGTGTGTGTGTGTGGGTGTATGAATTTGTATATGTATGTACATACACTACCGGTAATAATTATTAGGCCACCCCAGTTTTGTAAAAGAAATTCTGTATTTCATACTATTTTTAAGTGGATAATTCTAAATGAAAATAGAATGGTTCTTTTGTTATTATTACTTTTCAAAATTTTACAAGGCACAGAAGCAAAGATGAACTCATCCGAATCGCCCTAAATTTTCTTCATTCTTTCATTGATGAAACTGCAATATAGGTAATTATTAAATATTTATAAATTCATTTGATACACATGTTATTGTGCAGTATTAACAAAAGAACCATTCTATTTTCATTTACAATTATTCACTTGGCAATAAATACTAAAAAATAGTATGAAACACATCATTTTTTAAAAACACTGGGTGGCCTAATAATTATGGCTGGTAGTGCATGCGTGTGTAGAACTTTGTATATATATATATATATATATATATAATGTGTGTGTGTGCATGTATGTGTGTGTGCATGATTAAAATATAGTTATATTATATATATTCCTAGAGAAACTAAATAATGTTATCCTAGAAATTAAATTTATTTTTTTCTTTTTTTTGTAAGTACTAAACTTATTCATTTAAGCGAAGAGCCCTCTTTCGTGATTCTCATTAAAAATGTATGTGTACAATTTTAAATAACAGAAGATGAAAAAGAAATAAAAAAATGTATATGTTTCTTTTTTTTCTAAATGACCAACAACACTGTCTTTTTCCGTTCGTTACCACTCGCGATAACTAAAATCTTAATCACATTCATTAACTTTAAAATTCGACACGTAAGATTGAAGAGGGAAATAAATAAGTTTAAGATATAATTTCCTATTTTTTATTAAAAAAATAATTGATCTTGCAAATGAAAAAAATTCTAAATAAATGTTCTGTATTGCTAATTTTTTTTATTTCAATATTTTGATAACATCTTGTATCCAGCAAAATTTTACAGGTCGGAAATTTTGACTGTTTTGGAACTAAAATTAAAAGATATACTAAACTGACAGTTCGGTTCACACTCCACCCACATCTATTAAACAGGTGAAGAGGCTCATCCCTTGTTTCCTGTTTAGGATGTGGTTTCCGGTTTTCTCTTTTCTAATCTTTTCACTCCTATGTAGCCCCCTGCACATCAGTGGCGTTACCGCCTTGCTCGGGGTGATATGATTAAAAAAAAAAAAAAAAAAAAAGTTCGGAAGAAGAGCTCACATTCTTTTTGATTATCTAACTTAAAAAATGGCTTCTTAAATTCGATAGCCACAGAACATATAGAAGACAAGAGAGAAAGAAAGAGGGAGAGAGAGAAATAGATAGATAGATAGATAGATAGAGAGAGAGAGAGAGAGAGAGAGAGAGAGAGAGGAAAACGATGTTTAACCTACATCCTTGTGCAAATTAATTAAAAAAACTGCTTTACTTTCCTTTCTTTCAATATACGTTCAGTTTTAGAACCACTGGTGTGACAGGGTGTAATCGTTTTCTATTTTTTCCCTGAAATAAATAAATAAATAAATAATAAATACAGAGAACCTCAGAGCAGTAAAGCTAATTTTTTTCCCAAATAACTCTTTTCCAATCTTTTCACTTTTCTTTTTTTGTTTATTTTTTTTTTCAATTGGAGTAGATAGACTGAACTATCGCCCGGTTCACACTCCACCTACGTCTATTGAACAGGTGTAGAGGCTCATCCCTTGTTCCCTATTTAGGATGTGGTTTCCGGCTTTCTCTTTTTCAATCTATTCACTCTTACGTAGCCCCATGCACACTAGTGGCCTTACCGCCTTGCGCGGAGTGATATGATTAAAAAAAAATGCTGCAATGTGCAATATTATGAATCTATTTTCGGGTTGTATGAAGAAATTTGTTAGGCTTTGAAAAATATTTCGTCATCCATGATTGCATCAGATTTGTATCCCGCGCAAACGCTATTGTCTCGATTGTCGATTACTTGTCTTACGGCCATTCATCTGCGATGCACGTTACTACATGGAAACCTACGAAAACTGTAACTGGCAATCCTTATAGAGAGATCGCGGATATTGTTGGTGTCAGTCTTTCAACTGTCAGTCGTGTCATCAAGGCGAAGAAGCAACGTGGGTCCACCAGTCCAAAGCGTAAAGGAAAATGCGGTCGGAAAAGAAAAACAACGCCAAAAGACAACGTATACGTGATCAGAAAAGAAGTGAAAGGTCCTAGGAACATATTTGCTTTGTTTCAATTAATTTGAACAAGAGTGTCTATGGTGAGGTTCAATGAATTGGTGGCACAGCAAGTTTTAGGAGTGATACCAAAAAGAAAAAAATATAGTAAAGAATGACAAAAGACAGAACATTGTGGAGAGCCACGATCGCTAACACCATGAAAGTTACACGGCAAGTAGAAGAAAATCAAATTGCAGCTATAATTTGTTTCCCAACTAAAAACCAATTGAGCTGGCAAGAAAAATAAAATACAGAAGAATCTATATTTTTTAAATTCTTTTCTTGCTGTTAGGATTCCGGGCAGATTTAAAAAAAACAAACGCCAAACTATCTTCTGTTATTGCTCTATTTTCATTTTGAAATAACAAGTTTAATGAAAGACTAGCATTTGTTAAATGAAATATTATCACCCTTAAATCCTGACACTTCATAAAATCATCGCTGGATAACCATAGCTAACATCATTAAAATTAAAAATTAATTTAATTGCAGATTTATAAGGAAGCAGTAGTTTATGGAGTCAATGATATCACAAGTAAAATTAAATAAATATGAAAAATATTTTTTGTCCACTACAATGATTGCATGTTAAGTGATACAGCAAATCGTGACAAGAGAAAGTATGAAATACACCCGTATTTAAGCGTAGACTACGTTTTAGTTCCGTATCTGAGTTACAAAGATAGAAAGGGGTTACAGGGATGTGTCTTTTCACCGGATTTTGTTCAAATTGTACGGCGAGACTATTCCGAGGACCCTAAAAGTTATGCCAGGTTTCGTCATCGGAAGCCACAATTTAAACAACATAAGGTACGCAGATGATACAGTGCTGATAGCAAACACAGAAAGGAAACTACAAGACCTCCTACAGAAGGTAGCTGAAGAGAGTGACAAGAAAGGACTACAAATAAACTGCAAGAAAACCGAATGCATAGTCATCAGCAAAAAGGGCAGTCCAAAATGCCAAATACAGGTGGGAGATACCAAAATCAAACAGGTATAAAACTTTTGTCACGATTTGCTGTATCACTTAACATGCAATCATTGTAGTGGACAAAAATATTTTTCATATTTATTTAATTTTACTTGTGATATCATTGACTCCATAAACTACTGCTTCCTTATAAATCTGCAATGAAATTATTTTTTAATTTTAGAAAATAAGCAGTCAAAATGCCAAATGCAGGTGGGAGATACAAAAATCAAACAGGTACAAAACTTTAAATACTTGGAAATTTTTCTAAAAGAAGACGGAAAGTGCTACACAAAGATCCGAAGGCGAATTGGCATGGCGAAATGCGCGTTCCAGAAGCTGAGTAAAGTATTAAGAGACAGGAAACTTTCACTAGAAACAAAGAAGAGAGTACTGGATTGCTATGTCATGCCCTTTGTTCAAGATGGCAGTGAATGTTGGACAATATCAACAAAGATGAAGGGAAAACTTGAAGCAGCTAAAATGTGGTTCTACTAAAGGATGCTGTGGATATCATGAACTGAGCATGTGAGCAATGATGAGTTGTTGGAAAGAATGGAAACGAAAAGGAAATTAATACTGAACATCAGGATGGGACATGCAATGAGGAAGGAGGGCTTGGAGAACTTGATACTGACAGACCAGATAGAAGAAAAAAAGAGACAGAGGAAAGTATATTTGAAGGGCCTGAGCAGGTGGATGACAGAACGGGGTTGCTTTGTGTTACAGGATAAAGTGTGCTAAGAGCCACCAGAAATAGGGAGACGTAGAAAGGCCATGATCGCCTACGTCCTGAAAGGACAAGGCACAAAGAAGAAGAAGAAGAAGAAGAAGAAGAAAAAGAAGAATCCGAGTTTTCAGTTTGTCATACCGTGACCACTGTTTTTATCCTTACAATGCTATTGACAAGGTCATCGTTAGACATTTTCTGTACTATGAAACTGGATATTTATTGGGGAAAATACTAATACTAATATCGTTACACATATACTAATGGAAGAAAAAGAAAAAGGTATAAAAGCAGTGAGAGAGAAAGAGAGAGAGAGAGAGAGAGATAGAATAAGAAGACAAGAAAAATTATGACAAAGAGAAATAAACAAGATATTCTACACGTACACATATAGACATTCACATACAAGCACACCCACAAACACACAGACACAGACACGTATTCAAAAGAAATGTACACATACACAAACACACACTTATACGCAAACACATACAGTAAAGAACAAATTTAACCTTTCAACAATAAGAAGTGCATAATTTATTATTTGATTTATAAAAATAATGAAAATGAGAAAATAAGCAGTCAATCGCTTATACCTCCTGAAGAGTGGACAGAGCGATGTCCGTCAAATTAAATCTGGAGCCAGGGCACTTAATATAGCATCTGCTAAATTTCATATTTGTATTAATTTTAAACAGCTACAAAGATTTTTTATAATTACAAAGTGTTTATGCTTTTAATTGAGCAGATTCATGCCGACTTCGAAGTTTAGAAAAGAAACCGTTATGATGCCCTCATTTGTCAGGGCTATCAAGCACTTTTCGATAAAGAATCTGCTTGCCAAGATACATTTTATCAGTAGTAAAACTGAAAAAACAACAACATTGTGGTTAAACATTATCACAATCAAACAGTATATATATATATATATATATATGTTCCTTTTTTCTATTCCCACAACACTTCTATTCCTGTGACACGGTTAAATTTTGATTTTTGATTCTTTAATACAGACGTAATCTAAAAGTCATCTTCTAATTTCGAGTCATGAATCTCTGTCTCTGACCCTTTTTTTATGTCTGGACGACAAATTTAGAAAATTTTTTTCTCTTTTTTAATCCCCCACTCTTTTACAACTTCCTGTGTATGGATATGCTTATGGGTTCCTTCCAGTATATGAATTTATTACAATATTTGAATTAATAGATTTTGTTTTTGATCTTTGCTAAAGAAACGAGAGTTTTCTCGCTGAAATAGCTATTCAACGGAATGTAAATTTCGGAATTTTGATATGCATATATAATGATAAAATGTAATTGTGTTTAGGGCCAAAATTGCTGTTTTGGAAAAGTCATTTTAGGCGGGCAGATTATTTTGCCTGTAGAGAAAAACCAAATGACCCTGAAATGTGAGGACATTACAATAATGGCCTCACGAAACTTTGTAGTCAGCAAAATTGAATCAACCCCATTAAGCTTAGTGAAACATCTCTCCACACACACACACACACACACACACACACACACACACATATATATATATGTGTATCTATGCATGTATGTGTGTGTCGTTTTAATGTTTGTGTGTATGAGCTCAGATAAAACTATTATATATATATATATATATATATATATATATATATATTTATATATATATAGTCATCCGCAGACAGATCTGTTTTGCTGTATCACAGCTCATCATATGTGTGTGTGTGTGTGTGTGTGTGTGTGTGTGTGTGTATAACAGGAATAAAGAAAATCGGGAAAAACGATTATAGCGCTCGATAAAAACATTAATAATAATGATAATAACAATGATAATGATAATAACAATAATGAAATGATAATAATTATAAAGATAGATACAAAAATAATAATAGTAATAATAAAGATAATATTGATAATGATAATAATATTAATGACAATAATAATAATAATAATAACAACGCGATTGGAATTACAACTAGAATGACGATTTTTCTGAGGCTCCTGAAAACGTAAGGTTTTTTTCTAATGAAATTTTGTTTTACTATTTTAAACGTAAACATGAATTTTTCTTCGTATATTATTTAATTTATTTGTTTCTTCTTTAAATGATCCTAATAGCTTCATCAACTAGTTTTCTAACTATTCATATTTCACTTAGTTGTCGATATTTCGAACTATTTTTTATCTATGATAATCTTTCTCAAAAACAAAAGATAAAACAAGACAACAGAAAAAATACGATGAAAAACACTAAAAACAGTTTGATACAATTTCTACGATATTCTTTCTTAGAAAGAATACGTATTTATTTATTTTTATTTCTTCATTCATTTTATTTATTTATTTATTTTTCGATAATCTTATTTCGACGACTTAATGAAAGAATAAAAGAATATACAGTGGGCGAACAAATTATTATTGTTTTTAAATTTCACGACAGTAATAAACTCAAACGTTTGTCAGCTTTTTCTTTTCTATTAAATTTTTCTTTTTCTTTTTATTTTAACTTAACAATTATTTTTGTTGCAAGGACTAATGATGGTAGCAACAATTTATTTTTCTTTTAACAAAATACTCTTTAAGTGTAGTGATGTTTTTTCTGTTGAGCGGCTGTTACGTCCAAGTTTGTTTTTTTCAAACAGCGTATATCTCTTTAAATTTTTTTCTATATGAAATTCTGTTTTACTATTTTAACATAAACATGAATTTTTATCCATATATTATCTAATTTTATTGAGTTTGTTTTAACATAAACATAATGTTTTTAACATAAACATAAATGTTTTTTAAAATAAACATGAATTTTTCTTCATATATTATTTAATTTTATTGATTTTTCCTATATGAAATTCTGTTTTATTATTTTAACATAAACATGAATTTTTCTACATATATTATTTAATTTATCTGTTTCTTCTTTAAATGTTCCTAATAAATAGAATCATCACTTTTCTTATTATTCATATTTCCCTTAGTTGTCGATATTTCGAAATAACTTTTTAAACTATTATAATTTTCTTAAAAACAAAAAACAAAACAAAGCAACAGGAAAAATACGATGAAAAACAGTTTGATTATAATTTCTACAATATTCTTTTTTAGGAAGAATACGTATTTATTTATCTATTAATTTTTATTTATTTATTCATTTTATTGACTTATTTTATTTATTTTATTTTGTTACCCTATGTTTGACGACTTTAATGAGAAAATAACTGAATATACAGTGGACGAACAAATTATTATTTTTATTTTAAATCTCACAGCACTAATAGACTTAAACGAATGTCAACCTTTTCGTTTCCATTAATTTTTTTTCTCATTTACAATTATTTTTGTTACAAAGACTAGTAATATTAGCAACAATTTTTTTTATTTTTAACAAGATACTCTAGTGTAGTGAGTAGTGATGTTTTGTTTCGTTGAGCAGCTGCTACGCCCAAGTTATTTTTTTTAACCAGCGTCTTTCTCTTTGAATTTTCAATCGCGTCTCTGTCAGTTGTCGCTTGGCAACCCATTTAGGAGAAGGAAAACTCCGAACAACAACCCGAAACTCAAGGTGTTAATCGTGCCGAGGAGTGAATGTCTACAGCGTTATGAGGTCACAAACGATCCCCTACAGGCTTCGGAACCCTGTTTGTAAAAGACCGTTACCCAACGTGCCGGCAAATTTGATGGACTAGTGCGACCCTCGTGAAAAATATGAGAAATACAAATAAAAATAAAAAGTCCAGTATGGCTCTTCCAGTGGATAAACAGGGAGCCCGTCCTTCAGTAGGGAACCTACCTGAGGTCGAAATCTCTGCCATAGGAACAAACTCCTACACAAAGAATAAATCTTCAGGTCCCCCGCAACCAGGATAATCTTAATGATGGCCCTGAAAATTCTCCAGCTAGATCTGTAACAGTATATTTAAAGAAAGAAAAAATAAAATGGTCTCATGAGGAGTGCAAATTCGTTATGATTGCATTTCATGAAGCGTTACTCAGACCTCAAAAAAACATCACTCGCCAAACATATGACATTTGTCGAGAAAAGGTTGAACAAACAAATAAAGTACATTGACGAAAATAAATTAGCCAATGTACGAAGATACATCATGCGAAATAACCGATTGACAAAGGCTGAAATTAATGAGATGAAAAGAATCGCAACCAGAATAGACGAATCAACAAAATATGAAAAGGAACCAGAATCAGAAATAAAAAGTAGTCACATCAAACAAGCCACAGGTCATAATCTAGAAACCGTGATACACACAAATCACTGTAAAGATAATGCTATAAGTTTAGAAGTGCTGGAAAGATGTGATCTGAGTCAGTTACAAGATGACAATAAAACGAGTTCAAAATACATTGAACAGAATTATTTTACGGAAAACAAGAACGGTACACAAGAAGCCAAGGAAGAAATCAAGAATCATATAAGTCAAATACAAAAGGAATAAATGTATGAACTAGAAAAGGCAGAAGAGTTGAAAGAAAATACAATATTAGAAATGAAAATGAAGTAAGATGCATCATCCAAAGGCTGATGTAGACCGTCTATACATACCCCATAAAGAAGGTAGAGGAGGTCTTATTCAGCTAGAATTGTCATACAAGACAACAACTATTGGCTTACTAACATACATAGAAACAACAAAGAATTGGATGATAAAATTAGTCAAGCAACATGAACACAGAAAGAAAACATATTCAATAATAAAAGAAGGCAGTAAATACAAACAAGATTTACATTTAGTAGATTCTGTAGAAAAGCAAAACAGAAGCCAAGAACCAAATATTGTGGCAAAATATATGAAAATGAAAGCCAAAGATAAAGCTCTTGAACAGATGAAACAACGCTGGCAAGTCAAACCTCTGCATGGCCAATATCCAGAACGGGCCAATAAATCCAATGTTGATAAAGTTAATACTCATCGATGGTTACGTGCATCTGGATTAAACTGAAGGCCTAATTCTTGCAGCGCATGACCAAAGTCTTTTCACTAGAAACTTTCAGGCAAATATTTTACATAATAATGTGGATCCAAAATGCAGGTTCTTTGATAAACACCAAGCAACAATAGAGCATCTAATCTCAGGATGTTCTGTACTTGCCCGAAATTAATATAAAAATCGTCACGATAGAGTGGGGCAATATTTACATTGTACAATGTACAAACACTATGGAAAATCTGTAAGCAAACACTGGTATTAACATCACCCAGCACCGGTTACAGAAATAGAAGATGTCACCATTCTATAGGATTAAACCATGTATACAGACAGAAAAACTGAAACAAATAGGCCGGACATTATTGTGAAAAACCAGAAAGAGAAAACTTGTCTATTAATTGATATGTCTTGTCCAGCGGATTGTAACATAGCAATCAAGGAATTCGAAAAACTGTCAAAATATAAAGACCTGGAAATTGAAATAGAAAAAATGTGGAAATTGAAAACAAGAATAAAGCCACTGATAGTAGGTGCAGTTGGAATAAAAAATGGAACAAAACAACACAATGAAAGAATCCCTGGAAAACCCAGCTTAAGAGATATACAAAAAATGTCTTGTTAAGTACAGCCCGCACACTAAGGAGAACTTTGTCTATGTAATGCTAGGGATGATAGTGGAGAGAGAAAAAAAACATTAAATGGAATTATAACAACACGCCACGACCTGCCTTAGGTCTTCCTTGCAGACTTTGCAGGTAGTGCGACCAAAGCAGAAATCGAAATATGATAAAAAATGAAAACATAATAATAATAATAATAATAATAATAATAATTATGAAAATAATAATGAAAATAAAACATAAGGGATTTATTAATCTAATGAAGATACTTATTATTTAAGCACGAGAATATATTTCAAACTTAAATCCAAAAAGAAAAGCAGGTAGGTAAGTTCCAAAAACCCGATGCTAATTAATATTAAAACTGATTGTAGAAATAGCTATTCAGCAAATTTGAACATAGGAATTTATTTTATATATATATAGTCATCCGCAGACAGATCTGTTTCGCTGTATCACAGCTCATCAGTACGGTTAGACTCCGATTGCTTTTTAACCCAGGATTGAAACCCGACCGAATTGGCGTCAGTCGGCGATTCTACCTCTGGGCTATGGGCGTTCGGTACTTCATCTAAATTTTCATAAGGTTATATTCTTAAAAAATACAAATTCTATGGTCACCTAATTATATAAAATCATAAATCATATGCAGTATAAGAACTGAAAAATTTGAAATTAATATAATCTATCTCAATAAAAATTAGAGACACGTCATAATCATTCCATCCTAGATAAATCAACAATGTTTTTTAAAAAAAAACAACAGCATCATCATCAACAACAAAAACAATTAAAATGAAACTATTATAATAATAATAATGTTGGGCCGGTCCTTTAGGGAATGGCGCATACTTCCTGTCTGTTCATGACTGTCAGTGTGGGTCAGCATCGGGGCAAGGTATTAAATTTAAAAAGAATATTCTAATTTCTTTATATATACATATATAAATATAACCATACCCATACAGACAGGGTCAAATGTACACACACACACACACGTATATATGGACACAAACAAAAGCTAAACACTTACCCACACATACACAAATATCCAAATGAAATAGGAACTAAGAAAATAATTGAGAGTTTAAAACATTAATTTAAAACAGTGCTCAATACAGAAATAGTGCAATGAATGTTTATTATTTATTATACTTTAGAACATGTATAAACTACAATCTACTACAAAATTGCACATTTTGTTT
>JBBBDQ010000920.1:707500-775000 GCA_037127315.1 Ascarosepion bandense | reverse complement strand
ATCGCCGACTGACGCCAATCCGGTCTGGTTTCAATCCTGAGTTAAAAGCAATCGGAGTCTAACCGTACTGATGAGCTGTGATACAGCAAAACAGATCTGTCTGCGGATGACTATATATATATATATATATATACAGGGTGGTCAATTAGTGGGTGGATAGTAAATGATAACATTTATTTTGTGATTACCTATGCAATAATATTTACTAATACAATCATTGCATTGACAATTATTATGGGATCTACCCTTTTTGGACTATAATGAACTCTTCCTATTGTTATGAATACCGGAAGAATATGCCTTTCGGGGTGGAGTTGAGTTGGGTTGAGTCACCCCGGTCTAATACTTGGCAGTCAGGCTGACGTGTAACACTCTTGTATTTGTTTTCCATTTAATATATATGTTACACTTATTACTTAAGTTCGAGTTTTTTTTCGGACCTATTCTAGGTCCACGAAAACAATTAAATTTTTTATGTACTATAATACAAAAACGCTTTCAGTACTTCTCTGTGTGTGTGTGATGGAGATATCCATAAGCTGGTGGTTTCAACGATCGTTTTCCGAATCTCACCTGGGTCAATTTGTCAAGAATGTGACTACTCGATAGTTAATCCCGGTATGCCGTATAGTATCTGAAAACCATATCAACCGTTGATGGTTGTGGGTGCACGAAGCCTCTAGTTAACATGGCCGAATATTTCATTGTACTGACCTTGTTAAAGCTGTTGATCATGCCTGATTGTGAACTCTCTCCCAGAAACTAACGCCCGCACAGATTAGTTGCATTATAAACTACAAGTCAGCTCTCTGATGTTGAACCAACAAAAATGTGCCTGAACAGGCATCTGCCACAAGGATTGTCTATCCGCCTTAGTCTGCTCGAAAATGAATAACCGGTCGTTTTTTTTTTTTATAGACGGGATAGTATCTGCGTTCCAATATACTGAATATGAAAACTGACAAACCCTCATACATTATTCCTAACCCTCAAACCCTAACCCTCAAACCCTAACCCTCAAACATTATTCCATCTTATTATTCGTGATTCGATTTTCCTTGAGAATGATTAATGGAGGCCGTATCTAGGCGGATCTTGACCTTTGTTTCACTCGTGGAATATATTTAAGACATATGATTTGATAGCAGACGAGCATTAATTTTGATTATTTTATCGATACTAAACACGGAAAAGACGAAAATACAATATGTGCTTACATATCGTGTTAAAATTCAATTAACGATAGTCTGGAATAAAAACATATGTCTTAAAATATGTTGCACTGGTAGAACAATGCCTATTAGAAGGTTACTATTTAACATCGGTCAGTTCCTCGCGAAGAATTCACCTGAAATAAATAATTTGACACCAGAAGAAACTCATCAAAGTGATTACTAGAATGTTTGAAAGAACAGTTTCTGCGAAAAAAGAAATAGATATATATACACACAACCCGCCATAATTATTAGGCTCTGTGTATATATATATATATATATATATTAATCATATCACCCCGAGCAAGGCGGTAACGCCACTGATGTGCAGGGGGCTACGTAAGAGTGAAAAGATTGGAAAAAAGAAAGCCGGAAACCACATCCTGAACAGGGAACAAGGGATGAGCCTCTACACCTGTACAATAGACGTGGGTGGAAATATATATATATATATATATATATATATACAGACACAACCGGCTATAATTATTAGGCCTTCCCAGTTTTTTAAAAAGGAAATGATGTATTTCGTACTATTTTAATTCTAAGTGAAAATCGAGTGCTTCTTTTGTTATTATTACTTTTCAAAATTTTACAAGGCAAGGAAGCAAAAATGAACTCGTTCGAATTACCCTAAATTTTCTTCATTCTTTCGTTGATGAAACTGCAATATAGGTTATTATTAAATATTTATAAATTCATTTGATGCACATGTTATTGTGCAGTATGAACAAAAGAACCATTCTATTTTCATTTACAATTATTCACTTGGCAATAAATACTAAAAATAATATGAAATACATTATTTCTTTTAAAAAACTGGGGTTGCCTAATAATTATGGCCGGTAGAGTTATATATATAGTTCTTTCGGTAACTGGCGTGTGTATACGCCGCTTATATATAATACGCGAAAATTTCCCTTCTCTGATTCTATGGTTTAGGGGTTAGAAACTCCGACTGACACCAAATCGGTCGAGTTTCGATCCCTGTCGGAGGCAAGTGGATGTCTAGCTACACTGATGAACTGTGATACAGTACAACAGGCTTGTATGTGGATGACGTATATATATATATATATATATATATATATATATATATATATATATATATATATTTAGTGTATCGAGGTAGTAAATAATTTTCTAAACATATACTGTTAAATATAAGAGACAATGAATGTCTATTATGTTTAATTATGAGCAGTTCTAAACGTCGTATTTTGGCTTTAATTTCAGTTAAAAATAAAGACAAAAATTCTCCAACATTTGGATAATTTTTGTCTTTTAATTAATTTTAACTAATGTGAGCTGAAAGCTTAGAACCAACTTAATAAAAAAATTATCCAAATGTTGGAGATATATATATATATGTGTGTGTGTGTGTATGTGTGTGTGTGTGTGTGTGTGTGTGTTGCTTAATATCGTCTATATTATTAACAGAATCGTGGTCAGTATCAGAAATATGGCGTTTATATACATATAGCCAATGTGGATATAGGATTCAACACTGCCCGGTAACTTCAATACGAACTTCAGACCTGGTTCTTAAAGCGTTTCACCTTTCTGTACAGATTTGTTATCATAATGTGGAATATTTAATAACACAAACATAAATAAAAATGAAAAGAAACTGAATGAAGTCAGTGGGTTGTATACCACAAAGAACTGTTAAAAAAGAAAATTAAATTAAATCTAAAATTCTTAACGTTCCCCTTTCCTTCGTGCGCATGTGCAGTCGCATTATAGGTATGAATCACTTTCGCCCGATGATATCCTAAAAGACGAAACGTGTCATACGAAAACGTTTTTCCACTTTAAAATATCTTGCCTTTTTAAGAAATATCTTTCTAATAATGCTTTTTGACATACGTAAAATTGAATAATCATACAAATACTAATAGGCTAATATATATATATATATCTATTTACACTATGATGAACAACCTTAGAAGTGCAGTAAAATCTAATAACCCAAACAAATTATTGTGAGTCTTTAAAATTCAACAAGATATACTTTTTTCTCTCGACTTTAAAAATTTAAGCGTAGTACTAGATTGGCAAGTAGGTTTCATTATTTTAAAGTTGAAATTGCTAGATCTAACCGGATAATATAATGTTATAATTTTTTTTAAGTGCACACGAACTTTATGGACATCCTGTATATATATCTTCTGTAAATATTACCAACGTCGATTGTTTAAAAACAATTTTATTGTAAATTTATTGATTTTCAATGCATAGTTTCATGTTTGGATATATTGGCAATATTTTTAATATATATATTTTTTTCATCAGAATACTGAGGATAAAATGGACGGAACTTATGAACAACGTCAAGATTTTTAAGAGGATGCAAACGAAAAGGAAACCACTTAGCATCGAGAGAGACAGGGAAAACCAGCGCAAGGCATACTAGATGGGCGTCAGCAAATGTCTGGCGGAACGGAGTTTAGGAGAGCTACCAAGAGAAAAAAATGTCAAGGGCGACAAGAGATAGGGGCAAGTTGAAGCCCATGATCGCTTACGTCCTGAAAGAACACGGAACATAAAGAATATATATATATATATATATATATATATATATATATATATATATATATATATATATATGATCGATAACACAACTATCGTACACCAAGAAAACAACAAAAGCAAACTATAAATCCTCGAGGCAATATTCATTAAAAAACTTAAACCGTCAATTAATAGAATCAGCTATGCATACTGTAGTAATGTTCTGAAATGTTTATAAAAAAAAAAACAGTTTTTTCATGCTTTAACACGTGTATGACCATAACGTTACAACATAAAAAAATTCTGATGACGATGATTTCGGAATGAGATTGAAAGTACTTGGGAATATCGAGAAACGAATAATAAAATCATTTGTCAAGCGCATTTCTTTCATCTTTCAATTATAATACGCAAAAGCTTATCCGTGAATAAAAACGCTTTTTATTAAAAATAAGAAGACACAATGTTTGCAATTTATTTAATAGGGCACACAGAGACACATACAAACACATCTCTCTCTCTCTCTCTCTATATATATATATATATGATATTTTGTTTATTTACATAGAGAAACTTATATCACCAATATAATTTAGCATGAGTAATTGTAATAAGGATTGCATAAAATGATATTAGTATATGATTAGTATATTTAATTTCAGATTAATATAATCTGAAACTAGTATAATGTTAATATAAACAGAAACTCACAGAATATATGGCGCATATAAATATGACTATCTCCTGAAATCTTTAACAGCATTAGGTTTTTAATTCCAATTTAACTGTGAAAGTATTGATTTGCATAATAAAAACCTAACAAAATTTAGTATATTGAGGAGAATTCTGGAATATTGAGGAGATTGCTGACAATTAATCACGTAAACCATTATTTACTATTTTTTGACCACTAGGTATGCAATAATGATGATAATATTAACGAAATAATGATAATAATAAAATAATGAAAAAAAAATCAAAATAATAATAATAATAATAATAATAATAATAATAATAATAAGCCAAAAAGAAACTCATAAATACCAAGGTGTAAATGAGGAAGAAAGAATTCACAATAAGAAAATGAACGACATAATGCCTAAAATCTAATGTAGAAAAGTACGTCTGACATTAAAAACTGAATTAAATCTCAGAACAGAATTATGACCATTAATAACCTTGCTTTCCCAGCAGTGCAATATAGTATCAACATCTTGAACTGGACTCTAAATGACATGAGACGAATTGATTCTAAAACAACAAAGCTTCATAAGATGCATCATCCAAAAGCTGCTGTAGACGTTTATACATACTCCGTAAAGAAGGTGAAAGAGTTCTTATACAATTAGTCAAAACAATATGAATCCAGAAAGAAAAAAATATTCAATCTTAAAAGAAAGTAGTAAATGCAAATAAGATTCAAATTAAGTAGATTCTACAGAAAACCAAAACAAGACTCAAGAACCAACTGTTGTAGTAAAAATATGAAAAACTGAGATAAAGCTCTTGAACAGATGAAACAACGCTGGTAAGACAAACTTCTGCATGGCCAATATCCAAAACATTTTAATAAACTCGATGTTGATAAAATTAACACTCATGAGCAACTAGATTATGTCTTTGTCTGAGACGATGTAGTATTTGCAGTATTTCTGAGACGATGTAGTATTTACAGTATTTGCATTATTCGGACTATTGTCCTCATCTTTGTTGCCATTTGTTTCGGCTGTTTTACGCTCCGGCCTTCTTCAGGTGCTAGGAATTTCGAACCGAACCGAACCATGATTACAATCATTGTGGTATATCAGTCTTATTTCATTGCCTAGAACCTCTTCTGGTAGTCATGAGTTATCTCTCTTTAACCCTGTAAATTATGTGTTAACCACTGTTGTAGCCTGGTATTGAACGTAAGGACACATTGCCCAGTGGATATAGACGTTGGTTAATTATTGTGACTTGACCCAAAGAGTTTGACCAGAGTCTTTTCATTAGGAATTTTCAGGCATATATCATACATAATAATGTGGTTTCAAAACTTATATGGAAAATACCAAGAAACAATAGACCATTTAATCTCAGGATGTTCTGTACTTGCCCCAAATGAATATAAAAATCCTCACGATAGAGTGGGGTAATATTTACACTGGACAACGTGTAAACACTTTGGAACATATGTAAACAAACACTAGTATGAATATCACCAAGCACCGGTAACAGAAATAGAAAATATCACTATTCTATGGGATTACATCATCTACACAGACAGGAAAACTGAAACAAATAGGCGGGACATTATTGTCAAAAACCAAAAAAAAGAAAAAAGACTTGCCTACTATGGCTTGTTCAGCGGATTGTAACATAGCAACCAAGCAATTTGAAAAGCTATCAAAATATAAAGACCTGGAAATTGAAATAGAAAAAATTGGAAATTGAAAATAAGAATAGTACCAGTGATGGTGGGTGCACTTGAAATGCTAAAAAATGGAACAAAGCAACCCATTGAAAGAATCACTGGAAAACCCAGCTTAAGAGTTATAAAAAATTGTCTTGATAAGAACGGCTCATACATTGAAAATAGATTTGTTCATGTAACCCTAGTGAAGTTATGAGAGATAAAAGACAAATGAAACGTAGTGATGACAACACACCAGAACCTGGCTTAGGTCTTTCCGCAGACTCGATAGATAGTGTGACCATAGCAGAAATCAAATTATGATGAAAATGACATAATAATAATAATAATAATAATAATAATAATAATAATAATAATAATAATAATAAGTTTAATATCGTCATTATTATTCTTAATTTGATTATATTAGAAAAATTTTGAATATTTAGATCTGGACAGAAAGAAAAGACACACAGAAAAAGAGAAAGAAGAAAAATGCACAAAAAGAAACGGAGAAAAAAGAAACAAGAAAGAAAGAAAATAAAGACAGAAAAATATGAAAAAAGGAAAATGAAATAAAAAACATCCAAAGGAAAAGAAAAGAAAGAAAAAATAGAAAAAAAAAGAAAGTAAAAATAAAGGAAGAAAAAAAATGGAAAGGAAAATGAAAGAAAGAAACACGCAATGAAACACAAAAGAAAAACGAACAAAGTCAAACCAAAGAAAGAAAGAAAGAAAAAAAAAGAGAGAAAGAAAGAAAAAAAAGAAAAAGAAAAAAGAAATGAATGAAAAAAGCATTGAAAGAAATATGGAAAGTCGAAAAAATAATAAAGTAAAGAAAGAATCAAAATAAATAAAAGCAGAAAAGAAATAAATATCTAAGCAAACAAACAAATAAATAAACAAGCAACCAAAGAAAAAGAAGACAGTAAAAAAGCAAATAAATAAAAATAAATCAAGAAAATAAAAGAAAGAAATAAAGAAAAGAAATAAAAAGAAAAAAGAAAGGAAGAAAGATCATAAAGGAAAAGAAAATTAAATGAAAAAAAGGCGGTAAAAGAAAAGTGAAAAACATTAGAATGAAAAAATTAGAGAAAAAGTAACAACGGAAAAACGCAGAGAAATGAAAAATATGAATAAAGAAAAAGTGTTTAAGAGATGCAAAAAAGAAAAAAGTTAAAATGAAACGGAAATCAGTCAGTTAAGTGCCATACGTGATACACGCTTGGGCGATCATGTCTTTTTGAGACATGACTGACTGGGCAGAAGATTATCCCGCAGTTAGTTGCTCATTGCTTTCTGCGGTAGACTGGTTCCCGACCAAGGCTATAGAACCCAATCTGTCCTGCTATTTAACCCATAACTGGAAGGAAGAGACGGATTAATACCTTTCCCAAGGGTATTTGCGTGTAAGTGAATACAATGGATTCAACTGGAATTCGAGCTCGGCTCCCCAGCTTCTCGTTCCGAGCCGATATCCACTGTACCACAACGCACATCCAAAATCAGAAGAAAGAATATAAAAAAGCAGTAAAAGGAAGAAAGAAAGATAAACAGAAAGAAAAAAGAAATTAAAGAAACAAAGATTAATCGGAGAAAATTAATTAAAAAAGAAAATATAACAACGCAGTGACGAGAATGAACTAACACAAAACAAAGAATGTAAAAAGGAAAGAAAGAGAAAAGTAAACCAGCATCGAAAGAGATTCAATGAAACCGAGTAACTATAATTTATGCATGAAAAAAAAAAATTCGAATGAAAGCTAAGAAAGAAAATTAATTGAAGAAAATAGACAACTCTAAAAAGATGAGAAATTATAACCCATAAAGATGAAAATTGGAAATAAAACATAAAAAGTTAGCAAAATTCATTAAGACTAAAATAAATATTAAACTGTTAAGAATCTACTATCCATTCTTGACAAAATTCAAGGGATATTCTGCAATGTTATTGGTTTAGTATCTCGGCTTCTATAAATTTTCCCACCGCCGTATTAGTAGCTTTCCTGTGTCTTTACTATAAATATTTCAATGGTAATTGTTCTGATGAGCTTTCCTCTTTTATATCTCACGAATTTATGCACACTACTAGATTGGCAGTTAGATCTCATCATTTTATAGTTTAAATTGTATGATGTAACCACAAGCGTTTTTTTTTATAATCGGTACACCCCAAGCAACGCAATACTGCCACTGATGCGCAGGGACTTATATTATAAGAAGGGGGATATAAAAAAGAAAAAAGAAGAAAAAAGAGAGAAACAGAAAACGGTACAGGAGATGTCGAAGAAAGGGGAATAGAGATGTGTGAGTCAAGGAGATAGAAGGTGGCATTGACGTTGCATTTAAATCTTTGGAGATTGCCGCTATCACGGAAGCAAAACATGCGGAAGAGAATTTCACAGGCGGGAAGTGCAAAGAAAGAAACTGGTAGAGAAAAAGTGGCGGTTATATTTACTTATTTTGACGGTAAAAGGAACTTAGTTGCAATTCAGTTGCAAGAGTAATTCTTGAGGACGAGGCATCAGGGATTGGAGTTTGTCAGAGCAGAAGTCGTAAAAATATTTGTAGAAAAGTCAGAAGGAAGACACATCCCGTCGGTGAGATACTGCTGAAGGCCAACTGCCAAAAGAAACTGGTAGAGAAAAAGTGGCGGTTATATTTACTTATTTTGACGGTAAAAGGAACTTAGTTGCAATTCAGTTGCAAGAGTAATTCTTGAGGACGAGGCATCAGGGATTGGAGTTTGTCAGAGCAGAAGTCGTAAAAATATTTGTAGAAAAGTCAGAAGGAAGACACATCCCGTCGGTGAGATACTGCTGAAGGCCAACTGCCAAAAGAAACTGGTAGAGAAAAAGTGGCGGTTATATTTACTTATTTTGACGGTAAAAGGAACTTAGTTGCAATTCAGTTGCAAGAGTAATTCTTGAGGACGAGGCATCAGGGATTGGAGTTTGTCAGAGCAGAAGTCGTAAAAATATTTGTAGAAAAGTCAGAAGGAAGACACATCCCGTCGGTGAGATACTGCTGAAGGCCAACTACCAAATCGGGACCGATTAGTTTGCAGATCCTCCTTTGAATTTTGTCGAGAAACCTGAGATGAATAGCAGAAGCACCTGATCAGATATGGCAACAGTATTCAATTCAAAGACGAATGGTAGATAACCCTACTTTGAGATTTCTTCTCGCTCACTTCTCGCGCACTTCTCGCTTGTGAATTTCTTTTCCAGTTGCTGTTAACTTTGATCTCTAAAAATTTAAATGCAATGCCTATTGTCATTTTCTGTCTCCTTGAATCCTGTTCATTTATTTTGCTATCTCTTTAATGTTTTTTCTCTCAGTAATACTTTGCGTCTTAGTGGTTTTATCACCTTCATTAGAGTGAAATGATTAAAAAGTTAATTCTTCTTCTTTGTGCCGAGTCCTTTCAGGACATAAGCCCTCCACATTCCTCTATCCTTTGTAACCCTTAACACGCTTTCTCTTGTTACCCCTTGCAAACCCTGATGTGCCATCCATTTTCTCAAGTTCGTCAAGTATTCCATGCGTTGCTTTCTACTATCTCTGTTTACCTCTATCTGTCTTGTGAGTATTAAATTCTTCAAGCCCTCATTACATGACTCAGAAATTTCTGTTGTCTTTTCCTGAAGTTGAGTACTAAATTCTTCAAGCCCTCATTACATGACCCAGAAACTTCTGTTGTCTTTTCTTGAAGTTGAGTATTAAATTCTTCAAGCCCTCATTACATGACCCAGAAAATTCTGTTGTCTTTTCCTGAAGTTGAGTACTAAATTCTTCAAGCCCTCATTATGTGACCCAGAAACTTCTGTTGCCTTTTCCTGAAGTTGAGTACTAAATTCTTCAAGCCCTTATTACGTGACCCAGAAACTTCTGTTGTCTTTTCCTGAAGTTGAGTACTAAATTCTTCAAGCCCTCATTACATGACCCAGAAACTTCTGTTGTCTTTTCCTGAAGTTGAGTACTAAATTCTTCAAGCCCTCATTACGTGACCCAGAAAATTCTGTTGTCTTTTCCTGAAGTTGAGTACTAAATTCTTCAAGCCCTCATTACATGACCCAGAAACTTCTGTTGTTTTTTCCTGAAGTTGAGTACTAAATTCTTCAAGCCCTCATTACGTGACCCAGAAACTTCTGTTGTCTTTTCCTGAAGTTAAGTATAAGTTTCCTTTTCGTTCCCAAACAAACGTTACGAAAGGATAGCGATAGAGATTTAATTACAATAAAGTTTTTAAAAAAATATTGTAATCGAATAAAAGAGAGAATAAATTAATTTTATTATCATTAGTTTGGTCTTTTCACCATTTCTAACTTAATTTTCAAGTTAGTGTTTATTGCACCTTGTATTCAAATCCGACTAAAAATCAAGATGAAAGAAAAGGGAAAGTCAGATTTCATAACTCATAATAGTCAGAGACACTTCATTTAGAAATAAAATAAATTTAATATTGTTAAATTTATTTTATTTCCTTAAAAGATACCAGTCTATATTTCCTCGAGAAGGAGAAAAATGATCAAAATTAATAATTAGATTACATTTTCTCTCTTTATCGAAAGAAAAAAATCAAATAACAAAGAAAAAAAGAGAAAAAGAAAAGTTTTTATTTCGAACCATGAATATATTTCCTCTGCATTCAGCATCTTATTTAAATAGTTTGGTCAAGTGATATTTACGTTTCAAGTTTGAAGCATTCTTTGTGTGGGCGTAATGTCCAGAATTCAGGCTGTGTCGTTAGACGATTTGGGAATGTTTGGATATGCCTTGGAAAAAAAATAGATGCGTAATAGTGTCTGTAGATTATATTGACTCGACAAAGCATCAGCGGACATAGCCTAGTGACGGAGCGCAATACATAGAGACACACACATAGAAGCACACAAAAAGCTTTGGTTTTAGGTTCTATTTTTGTTACCAGTTTGGTTGCACTTAGTAAAAGAAAAAGAGACCTGATTTAAAAGAAAATCAATTTCTGATTATTTTCCCAGTATAAATGCTCGATTTAAAATCTACAACAAACAAAGTTTGTTAAAATATGAACAAAATTGAATTTTGTTTGTTTCCAATTCTGTTCTAATCTACGTTTTCTGTCAGTTTATTTTGAGGTGTTAGGGTTTATTGCGCAACTCAAAGGTTGGTTTTTATATTGTAAATATAATCCATTGATATTTTTTTAATTTCTGAATTCTACGTAAGAAACTAAAAAAAACAAAACAAGTTATTTAGCGAGAATTAAACATTGGAAATCGTGAATAAATTAAATTGTGGCCACAAAGCAAACAAAAATGAAATATTTTTAACAAACATCACATAACGATGAGTTTAAAATCCAGTTTCCTGCTGCCTTTACTCATAGAGCTTAGAAAAACAATACTTTGAAATATCAATACTGTATCTATATTTCTGGTCATCTAGACTGATTGCCTTTCTTCTGGTGAGATCATAAGTTTTATATTTTTATAAGTTTTATATTGTCTAGATATTTTGTGATAATGAACTTCACCAATTTGGCATTTGGATGAAATTACAAAGCTTTTAGTTTTGTTTATTACCGTTGCATCCAAAGCAGTGGGAGGGGGCGGGAGAAGTTATGTAAGCCACCTAAGGGTTAACCAAAATGGCAAGGATTTTATGATTACTTCAAAGATAAAGAATTGTTCGTATCAGTGAAAGGTTTGTTTTCTCATGATCGACACAAAAGCAGACCAGCTGTTATAATCTGAACATTTTTATCTGTTGAGCTAAATACCATACCCGAGGCAAAATCAGATGCAAGAACTCTTTCCCTGATTAATAACGATGATCCAAGTTGTAAAAATGGTTTGTTTAACTGGCTTTATTTGCAAGACAAAGACAGACTGAAATAGAATTAAGAAAGGTTTGGACAAGCCTTTTCAAGCCAAAAATATCTCCTGTTTTGGAAAATCGCTTCTAACTGGGTTGTTGTGAACGTTTAATAAAATATTACGTTTTCTTTTATGTACTGTGTTTCTGGATGTGCATTGTGGTGCAGTGGATATCGGCTCGGAACGAGAAATCGGGGAGCCAAGTTCGAATTACAGTTGAATTCATTGCATTCACTTACGCGCAAATACCCTTGGGAAAGGTATTAATCCGTCTCTTCCTTCCAGTTATGGGTTAAATAACAGGGCAGATTGAGTTCTATAGCCTTGGTTGGCAACCAGTCTACCGCAGAAAGCAATGGCAACCTACTGCGGAATAATCTTCTGCCTAGACATGATCGCCCAGGCGTGTTTCACGTATGGCACTTAACTGACTGACTGACTGACTGACTGTGTTTCTTCAAGACGTGGGAGGCGTGGGCTCTCCACAACTTCCAGGTGGAGATAAGGTGGAAGAAGATTGAAATTAGATGAAGTGATAGACGGCGATAACAGTAGATAGTGAACAAATAGAAAATAGAAAGAAAGGAGTGAAAAGAATAAGGTGGAGTAATGGAGAGAGAGAAACAGACAGACAGACAGACAGAAGGCGGGTGAGAGTGACGAGAAAGAGACAGAAAGGTGAATAGGATGGGTAAGAAAACGAAAGACATTGAGAACGGCAAAAAAAAAAAAAAAAAATGTCTGCAACAAAGATAGAAATTAAGACGGGAAGTGTTATCACCTGACAACAGCACCACAAGGTGGTGATTAAATTTCGTAGCCATCATCTTTCTCCCTTGCAAGAGATAGGGATTTTTTTATATTCTTGAACAATCTGTTATAGTCAAATCTAACGTAGAAGGAAAGGAAGATGAGCATTAAAATTAATACCAGTATTTACTTTCATTTTATTATCTTTCTAAGCGATAGTTTATAAGTTACGAAAGCAAAATATTATTAAATAAATAAGGGTTTTCGAGTAAACAAGAGTGTCTATGAGTAAAATTTAAAACATTATTCAACAAATAAAATGAATGTTAGCAACAGGAATAAGAAAACACAAACAATAGAAAAATTATTAAAGTGAAAAAAGAGAACAAGAGAAAAAAGATGTTTTATTTTATATCACAGACAAGAAAATGGAGGAAAGTTGGAAAAGGACAAGGAAGAGAATATAACGAAAGCAAGAAAAAAAATGAATAATGAGGTGAGAAGAGAAAAAGGAAAGACTATTAAAGAGAGAGGGAAAGAAATAGAGAGAGAGAGAGAGAGAGAGATATAGAGAGAAGTGGTTGAAAAAAGAGAAGGAAATAATAAGGATTGTAGAAAGAGTTGTAAGACGATAAAGAACCGACGGAAAAAGCGAGTTGTGGACGGAGGGAAACGAATGGCTACGGAAATTTTAACGACGCAATAAGCAATTCCGACATCAATAAAACACACGACAGACGTAAAAATTAACCACCAATCAGTGGAAACATATTGCAAATAAATAAACAAATAACCGAGAAGACAAAAACAAAATAAACGCTTAAAAAAAAAAAAAGAAAAAAAAAAGAAAGAAAGACTCAATTGTGAGTCTAGGTCAATCGTTAGCGCGTCGAATTAAATGATAAAAGTGCAATACGAGTTTAGTTTAACATCATTACAGCTGCAACTGTAAACACTGAATCGTGCATAATTTGATATGAAAATGCAGCACGATCCCTTTTTACATGCAGTCAGTCTACGTTAGTTTATAGAAATGACATCCATTTATTTACTAATTGAAGAGAAAAGCATTTATTTTTAGATAACAGATAATTAACTGAAGCATATATATATATATATATATATATATATAGCAACATACCTCCCACTACCAAAGAGGAATTACTACTAAATTTTCCCCTAGCCCTACCCTAATAAAATCAATACCTCCAAACCCCTTCCTTTACCTAAGCTAACCTCTGGGCTTAGAATTTTTCCTCATTCTCTGTTTATAAGAAGTTGAAGGATGCATGTCTTAAAGGACATGTTCGAAATGGCTATTTCCCCGCTAAGTTTTATCTGAATTCACAGATAAATATATATATATATATATATATATATATATATATATATATATATATATATATATATGGGGGTGGGCAGCGACCTTTCTTTTAAACATTGTTCATTAACTATGGCCGACAAGGAAGATTGAATTAATATTTTATTTACTTTTCTCAGCATCCTAACATTTTGCATTTTTGTAGGAGTTAAAGAATATAATCATTTTTATTATCCCAAGCTTGGAATGGACGCTCTCTTAAAAAAACACACAAAATAACAAACAAAAAAAACAACAAAAAAAAATCAAAAATCTATTACTACGTAACTATCAAAACATGAGGTAAAACAGCTACGCCAGAGACCAAAATATATTTTAAAATTGTTATAGAAGTTGCTGAAAGCGCTTGATACAATAATTTTTATGAACAATCTTTAATATTTCCTGAGAGAATTTCAATATAAATTATGAAATATCTTCTGAGCGGTTCTAGCGTATATTGCAGTTATTATAAAAATTCTTATTGTTATGTTTGTATTCTTAGGTCTATATGTACTCATTTTGCCTTCTTTGATAGTTTAATGTCAGTAGTGTCACGTATATATTTTTTCAAATATCTAGTCTTTAATGAGAAAATCTTAAACAGAGAACCTTTCTTCGTCCTCATCCAAACCTGGTATATATAGGTAAAGATGTCCAGTCCGTAAACGGCGAGGATAATCCAACAAGATCAACTTAATATAAAATATTAAGTGTTATATATGTATAGAGAGCTCAATGGATGTTATCCAGAGCAATTTGAAAAATAATATAAAATCAATATGAAAAAATATAAAAATGTGTTGAACCAAATGGAAGGAATGTTGTGTGGTCTGATGAAATGAGCTAATTTAGCTCATTGAAATGAATTATAATTTATAACCAATTTAAATATAGTGTTGAGTTTTCCTTTATATATATATATATATATATATATATATATATATATATATATATATATGGGACTTACCAAATTAATGTGCTATATTAAACCAAGAACCCTCCAGGAAAAGAGTTTGTCTCTTTAACTGAGTAGATTCATGACAACTTCTATACAGACAGAAAAATTGAAGCAAATAGGCCGGACATTATTGTTAAGAACCAGAAAAAACTAAAAAAACTTTCTTATTAATTGATATGGCTTGTTCAGCGGATTGTAACATAGCAACCAAGGAATTTGAAAAACTGTCAAAATATAAAGACCTGGAAATTGAAATAGAAAAAATATGGAAATTGAAAACAATTATCGTACCAGTGATATAGAGTGCACTTGGAATGATAAGAATGGAACGACAAAACACATTGAAAGAACCCTTGAAAACTCCAGCTTGAGAGATATACAAAAAATTGTTTTGTTAAGTACAGCCCACACACTTAAGGAGAACTTTGTCTATGTAACGCTAGAGATGTTAGGGAGATAGAAAAAACATGAAATGGAGTGATAACAACACACCACTACCTGCCTTAGGTCTCCCTGCAGACTTGGTAGGTAGTGAGACCATAGCAGAAATCGAAATATGATGAAAAATGACATAATAATAATAAAATGGTTTTGGCATCACTCAAAACCGGTTCCAAAAATAGAACCTGTAAAGACTTGATGGATAAGATCGATACTTGCCAACTAGAAACTACCAAGCTCCCATCCTGAAAGATTGTGTCAACTCAATATACAGATTATGTGATAAATATCCAGAATCAATTGACTATTTTGTATCAGGTTGTACGGTGTTAGCACCCACGGAATATAATACTTAGTTTGATAGAGTGTGGCCAGCATTTACACTGGAAAATCTGCAACTTTTACATGAAGAAATCTGAAAGAAACTAGTATGAACATCACCCAGAGCCGGTTACAGAGACAGAATCTGTAACAATTTTATAAGAATTTATAATATACACAGATAGAATAATCAAAGCTAATTGCCCAAACATCGCGATTGCAGACTACAAAATAGAATATGATTTCTTATTGACATGGCAGTTCCTGCAGATTTTAATATAACTTTGAACAATCACAATACAAAGATCTTGAAGTGGGATTGAAAAGAAATGTGTCAATTGACGACATCAATAATTTCAGTTGTAATTGGAGCCCTCGGATTGATTGGAAAGGTTTCGATAAACTCATTGAAGGGATTCCTGGTTGCCTATGCCTTAAAGAAATACAAAAAAAAATGTACTCACAATTACAGCTCAGATATTAAGACGAGTTTTATCCATAGTGTTTACATTATTTGGTCTATTGTCATCATCTTTGCTGCCATTTGTACCACGTTTCGGCCGTTGTACGCACCGGCCTTCTTCAGGTGCTAGGAATTTCGAACCGAACCCTTTATTACAATCACTGGGATATATGAACTCTATTCGTTATGTATTAAAAATAGGCACAACTATGCAAGGAATGAAGTTTATATACCCCACTGAGTGTAATAAAGGATTCGGTTCGAAATTCCCAGCACCTGAAGAAGGCCGGAACGTATAACGGCCAAAACGTTGTACAAATGGCAACAAAGATGAGGGCAATAGTCCGAATAATGTAAATATTTTAAATACTACCTCATCTCAGAAATATAGACAAATACTAAAGAGTTTTATCTATGTAGAATATTCGTGTTCTTTGATGTATTTATTTATTTACAAAATTTATCATTGGAAAATGCCTTAAAACCATTTCTGACCAATCTTTCTGTTTGGGACTCGGAAGAAATCAATATACTACAGAAATCAAAGGAAAGAATAATATGACTACTTATAATATCACACTTATGTACAAAAGCAGTCATGAATGATTTCTGAAAGAAATTGAGATACTTTGGGATAAGAACATCGTTTCATGGCGGGACAAATCAGAGAAATATGCCAAGCAACAGCTCAGCGGTTCTCTTTGTGAACCAATCTCTTCAGGTTTATCAATCAATCTATTCAGGTTTAGGCACAATCATTATCTAACCTGTATATCATCATCATCTTTACTCCTTGACTCTTTCATTTATTCAATGATTTTCATTCAAACTTGGCAGTAAACAATATACCCTGTAGATTAAATGTAGGATTCAGTACCAAATTCCGTAAAGGCTACCGGATCAACAAGCATCTGATGAAAACCGGACATGTGGTGGTAATTGTTGCATAGATAAGGGCAAAAGTCTGTCTGTAAATAATGCAACTAGTTTTCATAAATGAATAATGGTATTTTTTATAGTCTATCCTTTATTACTTATATTCTTATATACCAGAAGTTAGTCCCCGTAACAATAAACGCCTTTTCTTGCAAACCAAGGCTATAGAACCCAATATATACTGCTACTCAATCCATAGATGGAGGGAGAAGAGATAGTCATACATTTCCCGAGGGTTAGTTAAGTGCCATACGTGATAGACGCTTGGGCGATCATGTCTTGAAAGTGACATGACTGACTGGGAAGAAGATTATCCCGCAGTAGGTTGCCATTGCTTTCTGCGATAGACTGATTGCCACCCAAGGCTACAGAATCCAATCTGTCCTATTATTTAACCCATAACTGGAGCGAAGAGATGGATTGATACCTTTCCCAAGAGTATTTGCGCCTAAGTGAATGCAACGAATTCAACTGGAATTCGAACTCGGCTCTCCGATTTCTCGTTCCTAGCCGATATCCACTGCACCACAAACGTACATCCAAGCGTATTTGCGCGTAATTGAATACAAGGAATTCAACCGGAATTCGAAATCTGCTCTCTGAATCCTCATTCCGAGCCTATATACGTTACACCACAACGCACCACGTTTACACCACAACTGTATCATTTGTGCTGTTCAGGGATAATCTTTCCCTTAAAATCGACATGTTGTACATGTTGTAGATAAACAATAATTTAGTATGCTGAAATGTCATAAGATTTGGATATGAAATAAGTAATACTTTTGTTTAGCTGACATTTCTTTTGAGTTATTGATATCATTACAAAACAGATCTGTTTATTGTTTACTAGCAGTATAGCCCGACGTTGCTCGGGTGTAATAAAAGTTTTAAAACTAATCCATGGTCCTAGAGCTTAGACTCTTTGGACGTTGGTACGAAAGACTAAAAAGCAATAGTTGTTTCAAGTTAAAGCAAAACCATAGACTGAAAGAAAAATGAATGGATGTATGCCAAATTTTGATTTCCTGGTATCGATATCAAATACGATGTTTTCGTTGTAAACTGAATTTTGAAAACTAAATAAGTCCTCTGAGTAAATGGTATCATGGCTGAGACTAAGAACTACAATTATACCTACTCAGAGCCAAACCCGAAGCAAAAAATAAAATAAAAGGGCTAAAAAAACAGAAGCATACAGGCAGATAAGCAGACACACACACACACACACAAATATCTTGCCTTATATATATATATATATATATATATATATATATATATATATATATATGTCGATTTGCTACACTATTTAAACTTCGGAATATCGTTTCTTATGTCTTTGTCTATGAGTGTATCAAATTTGATTAAAATCGAACCACTCCTTCTATATCCCGATTTTTTGGATTATCGATTTTCGATATTTATCGGGTGTACCTAGACAGAAAACTTAGCTAAGAACACTCGCAGACGCTTATAGTACGACTGTGTAAATTTTCAAGAAAATCGGTTCAGCCGTTTCGGAGTCTGTAGGTAACGGACACTTACACAGACAAAAAACACAGACAAACTTCCATTTATAAATAGGTTTATATATATATATATATATATATATATATATATATATATATATATATCATTAAAATATTTTTTACAACAGTCAGATCAGACCAGAAATAGTATATTGCAGCCTCATCGGTAAATTTTTGTTTTGTTCCCCGAAGCCCTTTACCCGGTCAAATCTTTTCTAAACTCCCTTAATTACGTGCAAATGTATATGCTGAACTCAAATCGATACTTGTTTATTGAAGAAACCTAACGCTTTTCCGTTTATCGACCAGAAAGAAATCGCACTATATCTCACCCCTTACCACCGTTCTCCTATCTGATTCACCGCTGAATGACTTGAGGCGTAGGATACTTATCTCAGCCTTTTTACTTCCTCTCAGCAGATATTCCGCGATTTGTTCGGTTTCGGAAGTCGTTTTCCGCGCAGTAATTCCAAAAAGGAAGTAAAGTGGTCGAAAAATCGGTTAACTACGCGTGAAGTCATTCTGCAGTAAATAACATTTTTGAAGTGTGGTTACGGAGTGAGATAAACAGCGACAAGCAGTTTGATATTTTATGGTCGTTTATTTGACAAAAGGTAGGTTTCGTAATAAACAATTATTGATTTGAGTTCAGCATTTACATTTGCACGGAAATAAGGATGTTTTGGAAAGATGTGAAGGGGTAAAGGCCTTCGGGGAACAAAACAAAAATTTACCGCCACATCTAGGTTGGAGATAGAAAATGTTCTGACGAGGAAAATGTCCTGACGAGGAAAATGTTCCACCAGGCATTTGCAGCTAAGTCTCGCAATAACATCTACATCGGGTGGAATCAACTGCATATCTTTTCTATTCTGTTGATAAGGGGAAAACAAGCTAAATTCGGACAGCTGCCTCATAGGAAATGTTTCCGAGTAGAAGCCACTTCGATCGCTTCAATCTTCGATCACTTCAAGTCTAGGATCAACCGTCATTTATCCTAATTATCCTCATAATCTACACTTTTTAACTACCCCCACTTACATAATTGGAGTAGATAGATCTATCTATCGCCCGGTTCACACTCCACTCACATCTATTGAACAGGTTAAGAGGCTCATCCCTTGTTCCCTGTTTAGGATGTGGTTTCCGGCTTTCTCTTTTCCAATCTTCTCACTTTGTTTTTTTTTTTCAATTGGAGTAGATAGATCTATCTATCGCCCGGTTCACACTCCACCCACGTCTATTGAACAGGTTAAGAGGCTCATCCCTTGTTCCCTGTTTAGGATGTGGTTTCCGGCTTTCTCTTTTCCAATCTTCTCACTTTGTGTTTTTTTTTTTTCAATTGGAGTAGATAGATCTATCTATCGCCCGGTTCACACTCCACCCACGTCTATTGAACAGGTTAAGAGGCTCATCCCTTGTTCCCTGTTTAGGATGTGGTTTCCGGCTTTCTCTTTTCCAATCTTCTCACTTTGTGTTTTTTTTTTTTCAATTGGAGGAGATAGACTAAACTATCGCCCGGTTCACACTCCACCCACGTCTATTGAACAGGCAAAGAGGCTAATCCCTTGTTCCCTGTTTAGGATGTGGTTTCCGGTTTTCTTTTTTTCAATCTTCTTACTCTTACGTAGCCCCCTACGCATCAGTGGCGTACCGCCTTGCTTGGGGTGATACAATTATAAAAAAAAAAAAAAATTCATATGACACACCCATTCAGGCCGCCACGTGGCTATTTCCATCAACACTATAGTCTTAATCTCTATCTAGCCTTAACAGTTATCTATCCTACATATCCTAATCATCTGCACACCTTACCTCACACATTCATACAATGATCTAATTCAGACTTGGGAAGAGATGTTTCCCTGATCGCTACAATATATACTTCTCTAAGTATACGCTCAACCGTTGTCTATCCTGCATAATCTTATCATCTGCACTCCTTAAGACTTACTGTCGTGGACCCAGTAAAGGGTCAAGCAAGAAATAATACAACAACAACCAAAATAAGAAATTACGATATATATATATTAAACACAATAATACGCGGAACTCTGTTAGTAGAATGATAAATACGGGTTAGGCGGTAATACTAGAACTGGGACTAGCAATGGTAGTACGGCAGAGGTCTTGGTTATCTCTCCTCTATCTATGCCTATCGCTGTTCTTCTGCTTTCTGTGGATCTGCTTATCTGATGATCTGCTCTACTCTTGTGAGGGGAAGTATATGTAGTTGTAGGAAAAGTTCAATCCGTTGTATGAGTGATGCCATCATGACACTTAAATTCATACAACGTCTTCATTTAACTTGTGAGGAAATCGTTTCATGTTCGCTAAAATCTAAATGTCTTAATAATGTCTAGTCTCAATCTTTCTCTATCCTGCATATAATCATCATCGGAATTTTTTACCACTTAAATTCATACCATGACATCATTCAGACTCGAGACGAGATGTTTCCCTGGTCGCAACAATATCAGTCTCTTCAGATCTAGGCTCTACCTGGGTATCATCATAATCTTCACTCTTTAACTCTTTCTTTTATGCAATGAACTCATTCAAACTCGGGAGTAAATGTTTTCCTGATCGCTACAATATATACCTCTTCATGTCTACGCTCAACCGTTATCTATCCTGCATAAACTTATCATCTGCACTCCTTAAGACTTACTTACATACAACGTCTTCATTTAACTCGTGAGGATATGGTTTTATGATCGCTACAATCTAAGTGTCTTAATGTCTAGTCTCAACGGTTATCTATACTGCATATGATCATCATCGGCATTTCTTACTACTTAAATTCATAAAATGGACTCTTTTAAACTTGGGAGAAGAGTTTTCCCTGATTGCTACAATCTTACTCCCTTCAAGTCTAGGCTCAACCATTACCTAACCTGCATATTCTCATCATCTACACTTCTTACCACTTACGTTCATACAATGACTTCATTCAGATTCGGGAGGACAAGTTTCCCTGATCGCAACAATTTTTATCGCTTCATAACTTTGTTCATAGGTTATCTATCCTACGTATACTTATCATCTGCATTCTTTACCTCTTAAGTTCATACAATGATTTAATTCAAACTCGGAAGAAGATCTTACCTCGCTCGCTAAAATTTTTATCACTTCATGTCTTGGCTCAACCGTTATCTATCCTGCATATAATCTCCATATGCATGCGTTACCGCTTAAGTTTATACAAAGACCTCATTCAGAGTCAGAAGAAAATATTACCCTGGTCGCTACAATCTTAGTCTTTTCATGTCGAGGCTCAACCGTTATCTATCCTTCATATTCTCAATATCCAAACTCCTAACCCCTTACGTTCATACAATGAACTTATTCACACTCGAGAGGGGGTGTTTCCCTGACCGCTACAATCTTAATCTCTTCATGTCGAGGCTCAAGTGTCATCTATCCTGCATTTCGCCATCATCTGCAATCAATCTTAATCTCTTACGCTCATACTATGACATTGTTCACATCCCTTACGTTTGCCCAATGATTCAGACTCGGGAGGAGGTGTTTCCTTAGTTGCTACAATCTTAATCTCTTCATATCTAGGCTCAAACGTTATCTATCCTGCACATAATCATCATCCGCACTCATTACCTCTTAGATTTGTACAGCATCCTTATTTCAACTGAGGGATTGATGTTTCCCTGATCGCTACAACCTTAATCTCTTCGTGTCTAAGCTCAACTGTTATGTATCCCAGAAATTCTCATCATCTTCACATCTTTTTTTTAATCATATCACCCCAAGCAAGGCGGTAAAGCCACTGATGCGCATGGGGCTACTTAAGAGTAAAATGATTGGAAAAGAGAAAGCCGGAAACCACATCCTAAACAGGGAACAAGGGGTGAGCCTCTTCACCTGTTCAAAAGACGTGGGTGGAGTGTGAATCGGGCGATAGTTAAGTCTATCTACTCCAATTGAGAACAAAAAAAAAGAGAAAAGAAAAAAAAGTGAAAGAAGATAGGAAAAAAAGAAGAAAGAAAAAGAAAAAAAAAAAGAAGAAAGCCAAGAACCACATCCTAAACAGGGAACAAGGGGTGAGCCTCTTCACTTGTTCAAAAGACGTGGGTGGAGTGTGAATCGGGCGATAGTTAAGTCTATCTACTCCAATTGAGAACAAAAAAAAGAGAAAAGAAAAAAAAAGTGAAAGAAGATAGGAAAAAAAGAAGAAAGAAAAAGAAAAAAAAGAAGAAAGCCAAGAACCACATCCTAAACAGGGAACAAGGGGTGAGCCTCTTCACCTGTTCAAAAGACGTGGGTGGAGTGTGAACCGGGTGATAGTTAAGTCTATCTACTCCAATTGAGAACAAAAAAAAAAAAGAGAAAAGAAAAAGTGAAAGAAGATTGGAAAAAAAAAAAGAAATGAAAAAGCAAAAAAAGAAAAAGAAAAAAGAAAGCTGGGAACCACATCCTAAACAGGAAACAAGGGATGAGCCTCTTCACCTGTTCAAAAGCCGTGGGTGGAGCGTGAACTGGGCGATAGTTAAGTCTATCTACTCCAATCTAATGTTCATACAACAACCTGGTTCATACTTTCGAGAGGATATGAGTATAATCGCTACAATCTTAACCGCAAATCTAGTCAACCGTTATCTAACCAACATGTTTTCATAATGTGAAACAACTTACCCCCGCTTCTTACACCCATAATACAACCACAGTCAATAACTCTCTACCCTCAGTGACTATTGGTCTTGTATTGAGTGAACGATAGTCTAAAAATCTTTTTTAATAGTTTCACTCCAAGCAAGGCGGTAACGCCACTGATGCGCAGGGGTCTACATAAAAGTAAAAGATTAGATAGGAGGAGAGTAAAGAGAAAGACGGACCAGTTACCGTAGGTGTCAGAGAAAGGAGCAAGAGAAGGATGGGAATACAGGTTTGATGACAGTTGTAAAGGTAGAGAGAAAGGAAAAGATATACAGGGTGATGTAGAAAGAACTAAAGTCAAGTGGTTAAGAGATGTGTATTGACATTGCATTTAAATTCCTGGAGGTTGTAGCCGTCAGGAAAACAATAATATGGAAGCGAGTTCCACAGGCAGGAAGCGCAAGAAAAGAAGCTGCTGGTGTAGAATTGTCGGCTGCATTTGGTTAATCTAACTGTGAATGGGTGGGACTAAACTCATGTGGCAGGGCACCAGAGACTTAAGTTCATCGGAGCAGAAGCAATGAAAATATTTGTAGAATAGACAGAGGAAAGCCACATCCCATCGGTGAGAAAGTGGCTGGACTCGAGTCGCCAAATCGGTACCTATCACATTACTGATTCTTCTTTTGGAGCCTGTTGAGAACGCCGAGATGAACAGGATGGGGGCGCCTGACCATATATAACAGCAGTATTCCATTCACGGACAGATGGTTGATTTGCATATGTGCAAGATGGATTAATCCGAAGTTTGATATTTTTTTCTATTTTTGTCGATTTCTGTATTTTATTTATTTTTCTTTTTTTAACGTCTGCCTTGTTCCATTCTGTCTTCATCTCTCTGTTTTTCTGTTCAGGTTTGTTTAATCCATTTTAAGCTACTCGCAGAATTCTCTTCATATCCACATATTATTCCAGACTTCTCTTCATTTAATGACTTTGTTTTCCGTAGGCTTCGTTCATTTCGTCTTTTCCTGATAGAATTTTCCCCTTCTAGTTTAGAAAACATTTTCTTCATAAATTTGTTTTTCTCTCTTTCTGTTGTGATTTTAGTTATTTTAAGTCATCTTTTAATATTGCTATGTCATTTTTGTCTTTTTCATTTTATTTATTCTTCGTGTTTAATAAATGTGGTTATTTTACTTTTAATTCTTCGTTGAGAATTGAAAGTTTTTACCGTAGAACTTTAAGTTCTTTCCATATCGTTTTTTGAGTTAGTTTTTGTTTGCCGACGTTTTTAAATTAATGTTATGACTACTGAGGCTGAGTTTATTATTTAATTTAGGATGTTTCAATTCAAACCAATTGTTTTTACTTTTGTGATCTGCTATAGTAATAATATTTTGTTTTTCTGGTATATCTTATTTTGTTTTTTTTTTGTTGTTTTTTTTTCATCTTGATTTTTGCTGGTTCCCTAATTATGTTTGCTTCATTTCCTCAAATTACTTTTGGTTTATATTTATTTTTCGCATTAATTAACTGATTTTTATTTTTTCTGTTTTTTTTATTTTTTATTTTTCTCTGGTCTATTTTCACGTGATTACTATATTAGTTTCCGGTTTTATTATTTTTCTTTGGGTAAGACCTTTTTTATTTATCTAAACTTATGTGTGTTATGGTGCATTGGATATCGACTCGGAACGAGAAATCGGGGAGCCGAGTTCGAATTCACTGCATTCACTTACGCGCAAATACCCTTGGGAAAGGTATTAATCCGTCTATTCCTTCCAGTTATGGGTTAAATAACAGGACAGATTGAATTTTATAGCCTTGGTCGGCGACCAGTCTACCGCAGAAAGCAATGACAACCTACTGCAGGATAATATTCTGCCCAGTCAGTCATGTCTCTTTCGAGACATGATCGCCCAAGCGTGTATCACGTATGGCACTTAACTGACTGAAACTTATTTTATAAATGGAACTTTGTCTGTGTGTGTATCCGTTACCTATATACTCCGGAACGGCTGAACCGATTTTCTTGAAAATTTGCACAGTTGTACTATAAACGTCTGCGAGTGTTCTTAGCTAAGTTTTGTGTCGAGGTACCCCCGATAAATATCGAAAATCGATAATCCAAAATATCGGGTTATAGAAGGAGTGGTCTGATTTTAATCAAATTTGATACACTCATAGACAAAGACATAAGAAACGATATTCCGAAGTATCAAGGTTGCAGTTCTTACAATAGTGCAGAAAATCGAAAATATATGTATATAAGAGGCAAGATGTTTGTGTGTGTGTTTGTTTATTTGCCAGTATGTCTGTATTTTTTCAGCCTTTTTATTTTAGTCTTTGCTTCGGATTTAGCTCTAAGTAGGTATAATTGTAGTTCTTAGTCTCAGCCATGGTACCATTTACTCAGAGGACTTATTTAGCTTTCAAAATTCAGTTTACGACGAAAAATCTTATTTGATATCGATACCAGGAAATCAAAATTTGACTTGCATCCATTCATTTTTCTTTCAGTCTAAGGTTTCGCTTTAACTGGAAACAACTATTGCTTCTTAGTCTTTCATGCCAACGTCCAAAGAGTCTGAGCTTCAGGACCATGGATTAGTTAAAAACTTTCATTACACCCGAGCAACGCCGGGCTATACTGCTAGTATATATATATATATATATATATATATATATATATATATATATATTAGGTGTGATTGGTAAATTGTCGCAATTATTTTATTATTTCAAATATTCTTTAGGCTGAGTCTGAGCTCCAGGACCATGGATTAGTTTTAAAGCTTTCATTACACCCGAGCAACGCCGGGCTTTACTTCTAGCATATATATATTTGGTGGACCTGAAGGAGACTATAACTGTTGTTTTTCAGATTTCTTTTTACTTTTTTCTGCGCAGTTTTATCTGTAATTACATAAAGTTTCCGATTATCAAAAACATTTGAAAAAAATTCAATATTTTAACAATTTTAAGTGGGGGCTCACTTTCTCATACAACGATATAGTAAATCGATCCTCCATTTTGGAATCACTCGCATTGGGGTAGCTTTGTTTTGTTTTTTTGGGGGATGAGTTGTTGTTCTTGTTTTTGTCTTTTTCAAGTTTTCTTTAGTTCTTACGATGGCATCTTCCTCGGAAACTCCAAGAATGGCTTTATTCAAAAATTTCGCAAAGTATTCAGTTGTTGAATATGCGCAAGCAAAAAAGTTAATTGCACAGGATCGATTTACTATAAGGTTGTTTGAAAAACTGTGTCCCGTCCCTTAAATTGTTTAAATGTTGAATTTTTTTTCCAATTTGTTTTTTTTTTTGTCTATCAGAAAGTTTAGGGTGTAATCGATAAGATTGCACTGAAAAAAGTAAAAAAGTAAAAAAATAAAATAAAATAAATGAAAAACAACAAATTAAAAGTGGTGGTAGTCTCCTTCAGGTCCGCAATATAGTTTTATATTTTAATCCTTGCGTCTATAGTACGAACGTTTATTAATGGAAATAGTATCTTCGAAATGTGCCTTGTGGTATCGTGGATATCGGCTCAGAATGTCAATATTCGAAATATACGAAACTCGGTTGCCAAACAACGGATATTTCGTCAGTGACAACCACATGATCCTATACTTCTTTTTATGTGCCTTGTCCTTTCAGGACGTAGGCGATCATGGCTTTCCACATCTCCCTATTCCTGGTGGCTCTTAGCAGGCTTTCTCCTGTTGCACCATGCAACCCCAGTTCTGTCATCCACTAGCTCAAGTCCATAAATCTAGAATATAAATGTATAGAAACTAGCATGAGCACAAAATGAGGGTTCAGTTTATATATTGACTATAATATAAAATTGATCCCCCATTTTATATCTACATTAACATTTCTTATGAACACTCGGCATATATCTTCTTCTTCTTCTATGTGCCCTGTCCTTTGTGGACGTAGGCAATCATAGTTTTCCACGCTTCCCTATCGCTGGTGGCTCTTAGTACGCCTTCTCCTGTTGCACCATGCAACCTTCGTTCTGTCATCCACTAGCTCAAAGCCATAAATCTAAAATATAAATGTATACAAACTAGCATGAACACAAAATGAGGGTTCAGTTTATATATTGATTATAATATAAAATTGATCCCCCATTTTATATCTACATTAACATTTCTTATAAACAATTGGCATATATCTTCTTCTTCTATGTTCCCTGTCCTTTCAGGACGTAGACGATCATGGCTTTCCACATCTCCCTATTCCTGGTAGCTCTTAGCACGCTTTCTCCTGTTGCACCATGCAACCCCCGTTCTGTCATCCACCTGATATCCGAGTTCGAATTTCAGTTGAATTCTTTGTATTTGCGCAAATACTATTGGGAAAGGTATTAATCTATCTCTTCCGTCTAGCTATGGGTTAAATAACAAGACAGACTGGGTTCTGTATTGACCACTAGTCTACCGCAGAAAGTAATGACAACCCAAAACGGGATAATCTTCTGACCAATCAGTCAAGTCTCTTTCGAGACATGATCGCCCAAGCGTGTTTCACCTATGGCACTTAACGGACTGATTTTTTCTGTATTCTACACTTCATTAGTAACACTTTACTTTGATGGTCTGAGTACAATATAGCACTTTGAAGGTTTGATTACAGTACGGTAATGTTTTTACTTAATTCTTTCATTATCCTTTCCAGAGCATTTTATTATTATTTCTTGCCTGTGTTTATTATTATTATTATTATTATTATTATTATTATTATTAAGCAGAATGATTCACGTAACTTTTTTTATTTTACAACACTTATTTAAGAAAAAGGTAAAAGAAAAGAAGAGACAGTGTTTAGCAATATTGAACAATATTTCGGCAGTATATCCGTCTTCTTTAGATTATGTATAACAATTGCATGCAATGTATAAACAAATACAAGAATATATAAAAATACAAAATATTAAAAATCAAACCTTTTTGTAGCAATAATGAAAGATTTGCTTTTTGCAAATTTTTAACAGAAATTGACGAAGACAAACATGCTGTCGAAATATTGTTAAAGACTGTTTTTCTTTTTCTTTTGTTTATTTGCGATCTTCTATCAGTAATATTCTTCTTCTTCTTTCTTCTTCTTGCTCTTCCTTTTCTTCTTTTCTTCTTGTTATTCTAATTCTTATTCTCTTTCTTCTTCCTATTATGATTATTATTATCATTATTTTCTTCTTCTTTTTTCTTCTTCTTTTTATTCATGTTATTATTTTTCTTTTTCTTATAATTATTCTTTTTATTCATCTAATTACTTTTTTATTCTTATTCTTTCATGTTTATTTTTTTCTTCTTAGAAATTTCATCTTCTTAAGATGAATAAAAACTAAGAAGTTTTTATTCATCTTATTATTTTTCTTCTTTTTATTATTATTATTCTGTTTATTTATCTTGATATTCTCTTCTTATTATTATTATTACTTTACACTTCTCTTTTCTTCTTTTCTTCTTCTTCTTTTTATTCAGCTTATTATTTTTCTTCTTTCTTTATTATTCTTTTATTCTCTTTTTTCTTCTTTTTCCTTCTTATTCTGTTTATTTATCTTATTATATTTCTTCTTATTATTATTATTCTTTTTAGTTATCTTATTTTTTCTACTTGTTCTTCTTATTCTTTTATTGTTCTTTTTTCTTCTTTTCTTCTTTTCTTCTTTTTCTTATTCTGTTTATTTATCTTATTATTTTTCTTATTATTACTATATTTTTTAATCGTTTTATTTTTTCTTGTTATTATTATTCATTTATTCTTCATTCTCTTTTCTTTTTCTTCATTTTTCTTCATTTTATTTTTCTTCTTCTTCTTATTATTATTATACTGTTATTCTTCTTTTTTTCTTCTTTTTCTTCTTCTTATTCTGTTTATTCATCGTATTATTTTTTCTTCTTCTTCATTTATTCATCTTATTTTTTCCTTATAATCATTCTTTTTATTCATTTTAATAGTTTTTCTTCTCCTTCGTCTTCTTTTTATTTATTTTATTTTCTTCTTTTTATTTATCTTATTATTTTTTCTTCTTATTATTCTTTTTATTTATCTTATTTTATACTTTTTCTTATTATTATTCTTTTTATTTTTTTCTCATTTGCAATCTTTTTACAGTATTCTCTTTCTTTATTATTATTATTATTATTATTATTATTATTATTATTATTATTAAGCAGAATGACTGACGTAATATTTCCACTTTTTTATAACATCTAGAGTAGAACCCGGTTTAATGAAAGGATATACAATGTTGAACAATATTTTGATGGTATGTCTGTCTTAAAATTGTGTATAAGAATTGTATACAAGTATGCTCGAATACAAGTATGCTCGAAGCAAGGCAACACTGCTACTGGTGCAAAGGGTCTTACAGTGAGAAGGGAGGGAAGACAGAGAGAGAGACAGAGATAGAGAGAGAGAGACAGACAGACAGACAGACAGAGAAAAACGGCACAGGAAAAGGAGGTGGAAGGAGATAGAAAAAGCAGTTGACGTTGCACTTAAACCTTTGAATATTGCAGCTATCGAAAAACAAGCATGCGAAAGTAAGTTTCATGGGCTAGAAGAGAAAGTGATGGAGAAGAAGATGGCGGTTACATGTGCGTATTTTGACGGCAAAAAAGTGGGGCCTAGTTGCCAAACTGATTATTATATACACACGTAATCTAAAAGTATTTTTAAATATCGAGCCATGAATGTCTGTCTCTGCCCCTGCTTTTTTTTTTATGTTGGGACGAAAATTTTGAATAATACTTTTTCTTTCTTAATCCTCCCTCGCCCCATTTTTTTTTAATTTCCTGTGTATGGATATATTTTTGGGCTCCTTCCGGTATGTGAATTTTTGTAACATATTTGAATTAATAAATTTTTGTTTTTGATCGTTATAATTTTGTTTTTGAAGCGATAATTTCTCGCTGAAATAGCTATTCAAAGGAATGTAAATTTCAGAATATATATATATATATATATATATATATATATATAGTGTTATATTTTAATGTTGTATAGTGCTAAAATTGCTGTTTTCTCAGCATTTTTCTGTTAGAAAGGAATTTTAGGCGAGCAGGTTTTTATCTGTAATAATTTGCTCGATATCAAGATAAGGATAGAGCGTTAATAATATGGAAAAGTTTGACACTTAGCTGAGCATTGTTATTTCGGTCATGTCGATTTTGGAGTTTCTTAAAGGTATTATTGCAATATCTTCATTATTAAGAACTTCAGAACTATATATTGCCCCCCCCCATATATATATATATATATATATATATATATATATATATATATATATATTGTTTAACTACTTAGTTTCTGGTCATAATAAGATTAGACCAGTGCACATTTGTATTAAAAAGTGTTCAATACAATTATATTGTAGAACTTTTGAACATTTTCCATTTGTAAATCGCCTGAAGACACCACTCATGGTAAAAACAGAGGTCGCGTAATAACTCGTTTACAAATGGAATATATATATATATATATATATATATATATATATATATATATATATATGACCGATATCTATATCTATGTCACCGATATCTACATCTGTCTATAATTTACTTTAAATTTCTCTCTCTTAGCCGTTTCCATTTCTCTTTCCTCTCAGTGCTTTCTGTCTGGTTTTTCTCTTTGTCTTTTGTTTCCTCTGTGTCTTTTTACTTCCTCTCTCTTTTCCCGTTTTTGATTTCTCCTGCCTCTTTCTTTTTTGCCTTCTTTTTAAATATCTTCTTGCCTCATACAAAACACTTAAAAAAATAAAAGTCAGTGATGTTTTTTTAAATGTTTTTCAAAACTAACTATCGCCCGATTCACACTCCACCCACATCTATTGAACAGGTGAAGAGGCTCATCCCTTGTTCCCTGTTTAGGATGTGGTTTCCGGCTTTCTCTTTTCCAATCTTTTCACTCTTACGTAGCCCCCTGTGCTTCAGTGGCGTTACTGTCTTGCTTGGGGTAATATGATTAAAAAAAAAAAAGAAAAAAATGTTTATTATCGTCACTTTTAACTACCCGATGAGACATTGTTCTTTCAATATCGAAATAAAATCTACAGTTTTGTAGAAGTTTGTAGTTTATACATATCTGTGTGTGTGTGTGTGTGTGTGTGTGTGTGTGTGTGTGTGTGTGAGTAATACCAAGAAAAGACACAGGAACCAGTTCCAAATCATAACACGGTACTTTAATCATCGGATTACAGGAAGGCTTTTACCAACAGTTCGGTTGTATATCTATTTATCTGTCTTATATTTATAAATCGACACATGTTCTTTCTCTGATATTGTGCACTTTAATCATATAATATAGCATACTATACAGCGATATATTTTATCATATATTTTTTTCTAAACATATACACCTCAATATAAGAGACAATGACTGTCTGTTATGTTTAATTATGAGCCGTTCTAAACATCGTATTTTGGCTTTAATTCAAGGTGAAACAAAGACAAAAATTCTTTATTTGGATATATTTTTTATCATGTTGGTTTTAAGCTTTCGGCTCGCATGAGCCATCTTTATATATATATATAGTCATCCGCAGACAGATCTGTTTTGCTGTATCACAGCTCATCAGTACGGTTAGACTCCGATTGCTTTTTAACCCAGGATTGAAACCCGACCGAATTGGCGTCAGTCGGCAAGTCTACCTCTGGGCTATTGGCGCTCGGTAGAAGAAAGCAGACGTTTTAGCGCGTATATTATCATTATGCACATCCAATAGCCAGAGTGCTCTAATTAATTATTGAACGAGCGATGCATACATATTGCTTTATTAGTAAAATATGATCCCTTTTTTTTCCTGAATTGTGTGATATGGTATGACAGTAGTAATTTGGTTAAATATCTCCAGGGTTTATATGGGCACAATTTTGTTAAATCCACCAATAATTCTATCCGGTTGAAAGGTAAAATAAGGTGCCTTTCTTATAAGAATAAGTTGTTGAAGTCATGTTCCAAAAACTATGTTACTCCTGGGATTATTGCACGGCGAGTCTCTTGGGTTAAGTGTCGTAACACTTTTAATGTTGAACGAGTTTTCCTTGGGGACGGAATTATTTATTTTTCTAAGGCACTCAGTTCTACTAGATTCTAATATCGAATAATATGGGCTAATGACTGGCGCACATTATCATTTTTCGATAGAGCTCGCTTTTCTAAATATCTGTCCGATGGTGATATGTCTTTTGGTAACAGAACCAAAACTAGAAATTTGGCGTATTTAAATTTCTTGATCAAAAAGAAATCTGTTGCCCCGGGGTTTGTTATGAAAACGTCTGTCTAATTCTGAAGAATAATTGCTTCATCTAAAAGACCTGTAAAAAAAACTTCGCATATTGTTTTGTTAATTCTACTTTCGATTTTCTCGAGTTTTTTTGACGGAGGAATCACTTTCAAACAGCTAACCTGTTAAAAATCAACACAGATATTTATATTAGCAAACCTGACAAAGGTGCCGAAGTAGTAATATTAAATTACTCCGAATATGTCAGTAAAATGTTATGCATTTTAAATAATAATAGCAAATTCCGGAAATTAGAACAATTCAATTATGACGATACCCTAAGAACTGAAATTCGATGGTAAATTTTCGTTTTAGGTCCCGAAGGCTTTTCCTCTCTTTAAATTTATCTAAAATAGCATTATTTTTGTGCAAATGTACATGCTGAACTCAAATCAACAATTAGTTATTGAAGAAACCTACCTTTCTTGATCTTAATGACCAGAAAAAAATCTAACTTCATCTCGCACTTTTTGTCTCCTGTAATTCTCACGAAGAATAACTTTCGGCGTCGGCACAAATTAATGAAAGTAATACGCTTAGAAAAAAAAATCGCGTATTACTTTCATTACAGGAAGTAAATAGGCGGAAATTTCAGTAAAGGAAATAAATAGGCCAAAAATAGGCCAAAATCTGTTGTCCTCCGCCGAAAGTCATTCAGCAGTTAATTACATGACTGCGTAAATAACCTGCAACGGTTTGTTTAACCGTAGAAAATGAATCAATCTTTGACTTCGTGTCATATTTAATATTTTATATTCAAATAAATATTTATGAAAATGATCTTCAGCTCGACATAGGAGTTTTGCCTTTATTTTATTCACTTCAGTATATAATAATATTTACGTGATGAAACCCCACTTCTTGTCTTTGCAAGATAATTTGCGCTAATGGTTTTTCTAGTTTTCTGAATTTCTTTCTTTCAATCCTCAATAGGCATCAGTAGTAGGGTTCATTCCTGGTGGCTTATGAGTCGGCCAGACAGTTAAGTGCCATACGTGATACACGCTTAGACAATCATGTCCCGAAAAGATTTTCCCGCAGTAGGTAGCCATTACTTTCTGCGGTAGACTGGTTGCCAATCGGAGCTATAGAACTCAATCTGTTCTATTTAAACCATAGCTAGAGGGGGAATCGATGGATTAATTAAGGATATTTGCGTGTAATTGAATGCGACAAATTCCACTGGAACTCGAACTCAGCTCTGCGATTTCTCGTTCCGAGCCGATATCCACAGCACCGCAGAAATGAATAGCGAAATGCATATATCATTTCTTTATACTGTTCACTTGTCCAGTTTTCGTTTTAGTTTTAGTTTTATTGTTGATGAAGATGCGTGTCTCGTTTACAAAACTTTCTGTTCACGTGGCTACTCAAAGCATTTTATAGATGTGTTCCACTTTATAGCTACACATTGGTTTCCCTTTGAGGGATGCATTGAAGTCAAGTAGCGGATGACCCTGGTCGTCTAACGTGGAGTTTGAGGCAAAGTTAATTGCCTTATCCAACAGAGTTTAAATAACCCCAGGTAAATTCATAATAGTAGACGCAGGTGTTTGTTTTTGTTCTCTCTGTTAAGAATCTTGTTAGCGATTCTCCAGAACTCAGGAAAACCAAGTCTTATGTTGTCAATTCTCGCTTTGACTAACTGTTGCGAACAATTCTTGCTATGTCATTCAAGGTGATGAAAATCGAAGTTTTGGTTACGACGACCTTGTTGGGGGTGGGGGCATTACTAACGACATTTTGTTTAGTTTCTTGTAAATATATCGCCCGGTTCACACTCCACCCACGTCTATTGAACAGGTGTAGAGGCTCATCCCTTGTTCCCTGTTTAGGATGTGGTTCCCGGTTTTCTCTTTTCCAATCTTTTTACTCTTTTTTTCTTTTCCAATTGGAGTAGATAGACTAAACTATCGCCCGGTTCACACTCCACCCACGTCTATTGAACAGACAAAGATGCTAAGCCCTTGTTCCCTGTTTAGGATGTGGCTTAAGGTTTTCTTTTTTCCAATCTTCTTACTCTTACGTAGCCCCCTGCGCATCAGTGGCGTTACCGCCTTGCTTGGGAGGATATGATTAAAAAAAATATTATTCATTGTATAAATATTCATTGTTTTTTTCATTTTTAAATTTAAGGATGTTGAGAATATCATAGACCGAACATGTGAGCAACGATGAGGTTTTAGAGAAGATGGAAACGAAAAGGAAACTAATAATTAACATCAGGAAAAGACAGCTGAAGTTTCTAGGCCATGTAATGAGGAAAGAGGGCTTGGAGAATCTGATACTCACAGATCAGATCAAGGAAAAGCGAGACAGGGGAAAGCAACGCGTAATATACTTAATGCGCTTGAGCAAATGGATAGCAGAGAGGAGTTTGGGAGGAGTAACTGAAGGAAGTATGTTAAGAGGTACGAGGGATAGGGAGATGCGGGAAGCCATTATCACCTAGGACCTGAAGGGACTTGGCACGTAAAAGAAAACTTCTCCACTCATCGCTGACAAATTGTACACATGGGACGAGTTAGATTTTCACAGAGTCTTTGAGGTATTATGGTATTTCTAGTACGAATGGTAAGTATGAATACGACGTTTTGGTGCAAAGATTATTGTATAGTCCGCTTGGGTCAACGAATGAGGCTAGCTAAGTTATCTGAAGAAATTTGAAGATCAGCGTTTGCCAAGTCCCCATTTGTGGCCTTGAGCCACATTTTTTGTATTGTTTACAAAAATAAATATTATGGTTACGGTGACCTATGGCAGTAACACATTCAGCCGTCTGCTGAAACTACTTTTGCTGATACTTTTTGTAGGAAATAAGGCTCTCAGTACCTGAAAGAATCACCTTGGAAATGAGGAAGACTATACTTCCTAAAAAAAAGGTGTATGAAGAAAGTAAAAATAAAGGACTACAAAAAAATTACAAGCAAACCGAATGTATCGACATCAGCAAACGGAGAAGCCCAAAAAACAAATAAGAGGTTGGGGATACTAAAATCAAGCAAGTATTTGGGAAGTGTTCTAACGGAAGACCGAAAGTGCGACACTGAAATCCGAAGGCGAATTTTAATAGCCAAGGACGCATTCCAGAAGCTGATCAGAATATCAGAAAAATTTCACTAGAAACAAAAAAGAGAGTACTGAATTGCTATGTGATATCTGTACTTCACTATGGCAGTGAATACTAGACAATACCATCAAAGATGAAGGAACAACTTGAAGCAACTGAAATGTGGTTCTACAGAAAGATGCTGACAATATCATGGATCGAGCATATGAGCAATGATGAGATTTTAGAAAGGATGGAAACGAAAAGGAAATGAATACTAAGCAACAGGAAGAGACAGATAAAGTTCTTTGAACATATAATGAGGAAGGAAGGAATGAAAAATCTGATACTCACAGGTCAGATAGAGGGAAAGAGAGACAGGGGAAAGCAGCTGATAACATATTTAAAGAGCCTGAGCAGGTGGATGGCAGAGAGGGGTTCGGGTGGGGTAACAGGAGAAAGTGTGCTAAGAGCTGTCAGGAATAGGGAGACGTGAAAAGCCATGATCGCCTACGTCCTGAAGGAACTTGGTACATAGAAGAAGAAGATTATGGATGATCTGTTTTTGAAGAATGTTGAGAGAAAGCTTCAGAAATGAGAGGTTTGAAGCGTTATTCCAGACAGTTTTGGTGTATCGAAAAATTATCCGGTGAAATGAAACAATGTAAAGTAAGTCATAAAACGCTAAATGAAGATAAAAGCTGTCCAGATATTTCAGAAGGCGAATTGAATAATTGCGAAATAAGAAGGCAAATGCATTCTTGTAATTTATAAAATACTCAATACCGCAAAGATTCCATTCAGAGTTGAAGGAGTTAATTTACAAACTACCATTTTGAAGAATACTGGCTTCTCTCTGTCTCTTCTACAAATACTTTCACGGCTTCTCCGATAAACTTAGCTCACTAGTACCCCCTATATACGAATTTCCTCGAGCCACAAGATTAGCAACTAGGTCCCACCTTTTTACTGTGAAACCAATAAATTGTAAACACAAATTCTACTCCACCAGCTTCTTTTCTCGCACTTCCCGCCTGTGGAATTCTCTTCCACATACTTGCTTTCCTGACAGTTACAATCTTCAAAAATTTAAATGCAAAGTCAATAGTCATCTCCCGTCTCACTAACTTACATTCTCTCTCTCATGCTTTTCTACATCCACCCCACTCTTATCAGTACTCTCTTCCCTCTCCTACTCTCTTCCTGACACCCCCTGCAACCTCTCACTCCTCATAAGATTCCTCCTCGCCCACCCCACTCTCATCAGTAATCTCTTCCCTCTCCTACTCTCTTCCTGACACCCCCTGCAACCTCTCACTCCTCATAAGATTCCTCCTCGCCCACCCCACACTCATCAGTAATCTCTTCTCTCTCCTACTCTCTTCCTGACACCCTCTGCAACCTCTCACTCCTCATAAGATTCCTCCTCGCCCACCCCACACTCATCAGTAATCTCTTCTCTCTCCTACTCTCTTCCTGACACCCCCTGCAACCTCTCACTCCTCATAAGATTCCTCCTCGCCCACCCCACTCTCATCAGTAATCTCTTCTCTCTCCTACTCTCTTCCTGACACCCCCTGCAACCTCTCACTCCTCATAAGATTCTTCCTCGCCCACCCCACTCTCATCAGTAATCTTTTCCCTCTCCTACTCTCTTCCTGACACCCCCTGCTACCTTTCACTCCTCATAACATTCCTCCTATGTAACCCCCTGCACAACAGTGGCAGTAAAATGCCTTGTTTGGGGTGACACGATTATAAAAAAAAGTCCTTCAACAATAAAAGATATCTCAGTAATATTAGGAATATGAAAAATTGTCTGATTGAGCGATACATTAAAATATCTTCTTGCTAACTCTGGAGGTAATCGATTCGGTTTAATCTTTGTCATTTGTAACATTAAATGTGTGTTTTTTATGCTAATCATTTTTTTTTATTCTTTTATAGAGAAAAGCACTTAGTAAAATTTAATCTATTTTGTTTTTATAGTAAGAATTATCCTGTTCGCCCGGGAGCCATTCGAGGAAGGGGGTTACATTATGGGGTAGTTTGTATGAATTAGACGGTGGGGAGAATACGGTTAACTTGATCAGGTTAAGATTGGAGTGATCCTCATCGGGAAAATATTCTCTTGGAAGTCTGCTCTACAAGGCAGTGGTTTCCAGGAAAAAAAAACTGTTAGAACAGAATTAATCTTTCGTCGATAAAATACGGAGAGAATGTAGGTGACTATCACCCAAAATTTAAATTAGATCGAGCTACGAAAAGGTTTTGGATAAGATGGAAACGAAAAAGAAACTAGGAATTAACATCAAGAAAAGACAGCTGAAGTTCCTGGAACTTGTAATGAGGAAGAAGGGCTTAGAAAATCTGATACTCAGAAGTCAGTTAGAGGGAGAGAGAGACAGAGGAAAGAAACGCGTAATATACTTGATAGGCAAATGGCTGGTAGGTCAGTGTTTGGGAGGGAAACAGGAGAAAGTATGTTAAGAGCTATTAGGGATAGGAACATGTGGAAAGTCATGATTGTCTACGTCTTGAAAGAAAATGTCTCCCTTTAGGCTGGTCATGCTACACGGATTTCTATAAGATTATATTTACTAAAATATTTATAATTCATTTTTACATTTTATTTGTTATATTTTTCCCAAAAAATCTGTAACGCAATTTATCAAATGTATTATAAACAATAAATTTTCTTATATTTCTAGTAATATTAATTGTCTGATTAATAAACGATGAAAATTCAAAAAATAATGTACAATGATCGCGAAAAGATTAGACGAAAAAAAATAAACAAGAACACAAGACTAAAAGAAAATAAAGAAAAGAAAATTTAAAATGAAAGAAAATACAATAATGAGAGTTTGTTAACGGAGAGAGAAAGTACGTTGAGAAATAAAATGATAAAACACATGAATAAAATAAAAAAAGTAAAATTATTCTAAAAAAATGTAAATATGAGAAAAAAAAAATGAAAAAAATTGTAAATAATGGAGATAAAATAGTTCGTAAGCTTTTAAATTCAAGATAAATCATTCCCGGTAATTGTAAATAAAAATATACTGTTTAATTATAAAAACAGATCATCTTCTCAAATATGAATAGCCATTAAAATAGAATATATATATATATATATATATATATATATATATATATATATATATATGAAGTCGAATCAAGACTATATAACACAATTTACGATCACGCAAATAACCATATCTACACTAAAATATATCGTAGTGTCAACAAATGTAAACATGTAACGGAAATTAAAGAAGATTAACGAAATGGTTATAAACAACCGACAATTTGAAATAATTTAAAATTGTCGGTTGTTTATAATCATTTCGTAAATTTATAATGCGTTTCTGAGATGTCACATCACGTAAGAGACAGAAATATTAACTACAGAACCATATGTTTAAATGCAATTTAATATGTTATGACTAGATTGAAATATGATTTTCTTATGTGAGGGTTGCTTTGATTTAACGTAGATGGCTTCCAATATCTGAAGGTTCTTTTTACTGTGTTTATGTGTGAGTATTATCGTCTCACCGACAAACATCTGTGGCAGGTAAGTCTATGGGAAAGCGTGGTTGTAGTAAAACCAATATATGTAGACTTACCTGCTACCTTTCTGATCATAGTTCAATGAAACAACATTTCTTAGAAAAACATAGCCATGTATGTAATATTGAATAGATTTTAATCGACACATTAAATTGGATTTATACATAAAAATAAATAAAAAACTATCTAAATGTTTGACTATTTTTCCTCCTGAAATTAAAACCAAAATAAGATGTTTAGAAAGATCCATGATTGAGCATAAAAGATGTTCAATGCTTGTTATATATACATTATATGTTTAGAAAATTATATGCTGCCTCGATACAATATATATATATATATAAATTCGATATTCATATATATATATATATATATCAAACCAACTAGAAGAAATAATGCTCAGACTATCCAAAATCACCGTAAGACCACAACGCCACTATTTTGTCACTGTCTTCGGCCATCCGCCACCGTAGGGATGGACTTATATTTTCAATTTAATTCTCTTTATTGTTAATAACTTAAATGTTCTATGTTTACTGTGTGTTAATATTTACTCTTTGATAATGGCTTATGTGAGCCGAAAGCTTAGACCCGATAAAAATATTAACAATTACTGTGATTTTTTCTTGTCTTTCAACGATATCACCATCAAGTATATCAGACGGTATGAACGGATCCTACACAAAATTAATAGACAAAACTTGTCTATATTATTCAATGAAACCTGCATTGATATATATATATATATATATATATATATATATATATAATACTCATTATATTGAGCCCTCTTTGTAATAAAATAAATGCAAGAGTACTCAAAATAAAAAAAAAACCCTGAGTCCTCTTCACTTGGAATTATATATATATATATATATATATATATACTGATGAGCTGTGATACAGCGAAACCGAACTGATGAGCTGTGATACAGCAAAGCGGATGTCTGCGAATGAATATATATATATATATATGTATTCTAAATTGTTTATAAAAGGAACTGTTTTTTCATGCTTTAACACGTGCATGACCATGACATTACAACACGTTCTAATGAACGCTAAGTAATTTGTCAACCGTTACATCTGAAGAAAATGTACAGTAATTCTTTCGCAACACAGTTTTGCGGTTATTTTTGTTATCGCAACTCACATCCCTGAAGAAGATCTCGGAAAGTGATTGAAAGTACTTAGGAACATCAATAAATTAATGATAAAATCATCTGTCAAAGTTACATTTATTGCATCATTCAATTATAATACACGAAAGATTGTCCGTGACTATGAACAGATTTTATAAAAAATAAGCAGACAAAATGTTTGCAATTTATTTAACTTTATATACCTAAAAGAAAATTTGCTGCCTAAATCCACAAATTTTATGACCCCCTCTCTCTCTCTATATATATATATATGTCATCCACATACAAGCCTGTTTCGCTGTATCACATCAGATCAGTGTGGCTAGACACATCCACTTGCTTCTGGCCAGGATCGAAACTCGACCGATTTGGTGTCAGTCGAAGTCTCTATTTTAATCATATTACCCCAAGCAAGGCAGTCCACTGCCACTATAACGCAGGGGTTACATAGAGCGATTGGGTATAGCAAATGTCAGAGGGAGGGTGATAGACGATTTAGGAGGTACGTAGGGAGAGTGTTGGAGAGAATGGGTGCGAGTTAGTGTGTTAGGAGGTGTCTATTGACCTTACATTTAAACTCCTGGAGGTTATAGCCGTCGGGGAAGCAATCATGCGGAAGGGAATTCCACAGGCGGGACGTGCCAGAAAAGAAGCTGTTGGAGTAGAAATTGCGGTTACATTTCATCGGTTTCACTGAAAAGGGGTGGAATCTAGTTGCCAATCTAGTATCTCGTGCAAATTCACACCTAGGGGGCACCAGTGATTTAAGTTCAACAGAGCAAGAGCCGTGAAAGAATTTATAGAAGAGGCACAAGGAAGCCACGTCACGCCGGTGAGAGAGTGTCTGCAGGCTGTCAGCTAAGTCGGTATTGATCACATTACAGATTCTCCGCTATATTTTGTCAAGACGCCCGAGAATATATATATATATATATATATATATTTTTAATTCAGATACTTCAATCCAAGGGAAAAAAGCAGGAAGGTAAATTCCAAAAAACCCGATCCTAATTAATATTAAAAATTTATTTTAATATTAAAAAATGATACAGGAAGAGAGCTCCATGTAATAAAATATTACAGAGCAAATATATATATATATTAAAAAAGGATTAATTCAAAGATATTGAATAGCCATTTCGATATGAAGATCCCCACGGGGGACGACACATCACCTCAGCAACAGAAAAAACCTTTCAGAAACTGGAGAAAAATTAGTCTACTTTTCCTTTTTAAATAGATTGCAAAGAAATTAAAAAATAAATAATAAAATAAAATAAAATAAAATAAAATAAAAATAAAAATAAAGGGAAAGAAAAAGAAAAAGAAAACGAAAAAGAAAAAGAAAAAGGTAGAATAAAATCAAATAAATAAGAAAAGAAAAAAATGACATCGTCTGGGTTCGCAAAAAAAAGGGAGAATGTAACTAAAAATTAACAGACAGACGCGTTAAATCGACGTCCGTTTAGGCAACACGGAAAAAAGGTGGTAAGAGAGATAAAAGAAGGAAGGGAGGGTAAAAGAAAGAAACTAAAGAAAAAAATTTTTTTTAAATATTACAGACGCTGGACAAATTCAAAAACCTAATTTCCCCAAAACGTTGAAGTATTAGAAAAAGGCCTTTACTTAAAAAGGCATAATTATTAATAAAAGGGAATAAAAAGATATAGGATTTAAAATAAAATTATTTTTAAAAAATTAGGTCATTTGAAATTAGACTAAATAAAGACAACACTAGGTAAAAAAAAAAAAAAAAAAAAAATTACAATTATTATATACATACCTATAGAAGTACACACATACATACATATATATACACCCACAATTCTACGAATAAGAATACATATATACACAAACACACACATACATTCAATTTATTACACACTTATATACATATATATATATAAATATATACACACATATATATTACACACTTATATACATATACATGCGCATACACACATATATATGTGTGTACACACCTATATACAAAAAATTCATATACACATAATATACATGTGTACACACACATGCACACACACACACACACACACACACACACACACACACATATATATATACATATATATATATATACACATACATACACATATTCCATATGCACTCACACACATACATATTAATGAACTAAATATTAGTGATAGAATTGGAAAAATTTCTACCAAAGAAGCTTACATTTTATTTAAGGACCACAAGCCTAATTTCCAAAATAAATTACAAACTAGACTAATTAATCCCACTAAGAGTGAATTAGGCATAGTTTCTAGGGTGGTTCTGAAGAACTTAATAGAGAAGTTACAATCTAATTTACAATTGAATCTTTGGAAGAGTTCCTTAGATACCATAAAATGGTTTGATAATATCAATGACAAATCTAAATCCACTTTTCCTTAAATTTGATATTGTGGATTTCTATTCCTCTATATCAAAAAAACTTCTTGTGGATTGTTTAAACTTTGCTAGGGGTTATGTTAATATTTCGGATTGTGACTATAGAATTATACTGGGTGCTAGAAAATCTATTCTCGCCTTTGATAGTTCTACTTGGACTAAAGGGCCTGAAGATAGTTTTGATGTCCCTATGGGAGCCTATGATTCTGCCCAGGTAGCAGATCTAATAGGCATTTATATTTTAGATATTTTAGGTAGATTTTTAGACCCTAAACTAATAGGCCTATATCGGGATGATGGACTGATATGTATTCCCAATTCCAATGGGCCTTACACTAATAGAATACATAAGAAAATTATCAGAGCCCTTAATTTTCTTGGTTTTAAGGTTGAGGTTACTTCCAATCTCAAAATTGTAAACTATCTAGACATCACCCTTAACTTAAATGATGGTTCCTACCAACCCTTTCTTAAAGAAAATAGTTCTCCCACCTATATAAATAGTTTATCCAACCACCCCAAGAATATTATAAGACAAATACCCAAGATAGTAAATAATAGGGTTAACCAATTATCTTCCAATATAAAAATTTTCAACGCAAGCAAAGAAATTTACGATAAGGCCCTTCAGAAAAGCGGTTTTGATAATAAGTTAAAGTATGATAAGCCTGCTATAAACCCAGAATCATCAAAAACTAAAAACACCCGAAAATGTAGAAAAAGGAAGATAATTTGGTTTAACCCTCCTTATTGTAAGCTAACTAATATAAATATTGGTAGGTATTTTCTCAAATTAATCGATAAACATTTTAATAATAATAACAATCCCTTAAATAAAATTTTTAATAGATTCACCCTAAAAATTAGTTATTCTTGCACCTCAAATATAGATAATATAATTAATTCCCACAATAAACAAATTTTAATGAAACTAAATAATACGGAAGCTAAATCCGGAATTGTCGACAAATGCAATTGTTATTCGGTGGATGCCTGCCCGGTGCAAGGCAAATGTAAATCCACCCATGTAATTTATGAAGCCCGCATTTCTCCATCTAATAACAAGGACAATTACCGGACCTATATTGGCATGTCCGCGGGCTCTTTCAAACAGAGGCTTTATAATCACAGGTACTCGTTTTCGAACCCTAAACAGAGATTCCAGACGGCACTATCACGTAGGTTCTGGGAAATGAAGGAGGAAGGGCAGGACCCTATAATCAGCTGGAAATTAATAGGCTCAGCTTGTACCCCTAAGGGTTTTCGTGATAGGTGTCGTCTGTGTTTATTGGAGAAGATTCTGATTTTGAAGTATCCCCATCAGGACTTACTTTTGAACTTTAGGAGGGAATTTATAAACAAGTGCCGCCATAGGGCGGATTTTAACTTCTAATTTCAAATTTTAATTTTTAAATTCTAAATTTTTCTATAATTTTTTTAATATTTTAAAAAATTTTTAATTTTAATTTTAAATTTAATTTTTTTTTTTTTTTTTTATGTATATGTGTATGTTTGTGTGTGGATGTACTTTTTTATATATATGTATGTATATGTATATATGTATTTATGTATGTGGGCTATATGTAATTTTGAAAAAAATGTTTTAGCTATTTAAATGCTCCTTTTCATAATATTCATTAATATGTATGTGTGTGAGTGCATATGGACTATGTGTATGTATGTGTATATATATATATATGTATATATATGTGTGTGTGTGTGTGTGTGTGTGTGTGTGTGTGTGCATGTGTGTGTACACATGTATATTATGTGTATCTGAATTTTTTGTATATAGGTGTGTACACACATATATATGTGTGTATGCGCATGTATATGTATATAAGTGTGTAATATATATGTGTGTATATATTTATATATATATATGTATATAAGTGTGTAATAAATTGAATGTATGTGTGTGTTTGTGTGTATATGTATTCTTATTCGTAGAATTGTGGGTGTATATATATGTATGTATGTGTGTACTTCTATAGGTATGTATATAATAATTGTAATTTTTTTTTTTTTTTTACCTAGTGTTGTCTTTATTTAGTCTAATTTCAAATGACCTAATTTTTTAAAAATAATTTTATTTTAAATCCTATATCTTTTTATTCCCTTTTATTAATAATTATGCCTTTTTAAGTAAAGGCCTTTTTCTAATACTTCAACGTTTTGGGGAAATTAGGTTTTTGAATTTGTCCAGCGTCTGTAATATTTAAAAAAAATTTTTTTCTTTAGTTTCTTTCTTTTACCCTCCCTTCCTTCTTTTATCTCTCTTACCACCTTTTTTCCGTGTTGCCTAAACGGACGTCGATTTAACGCGTCTGTCTGTTAATTTTTAGTTACATTCTCCCTTTTTTTTGCGAACCCAGACGATGTCATTTTTTTCTTTTCTTATTTATTTGATTTTATTCTACCTTTTTCTTTTTCTTTTTCGTTTTCTTTTTCTTTTTCTTTCCCTTTATTTTTATTTTTATTTTATTTTATTTTATTTTATTTTATTATTTATTTTTTAATTTCTTTGCAATCTATTTAAAAAGGAAAAGTAGACTAATTTTTCTCCAGTTTCTGAAAGGTTTTTTCTGTTGCTGAGGTGATGTGTCGTCCCCCGTGGGGATCTTCATATCGAAATGGCTATTCAACATCTTTGAATTAATCCTTTTTTAATATATATATATATATATATATATTTCGACCGTTTTAGTTATTATAACAAAACTATCTTTTCTTTCTCTCTCTTTCTCTTTCTCTCTCTCGCTTTCTCTCTCTCTCTCTCTCTCTCTCTCTATATATATATATATATATATATATATATATATATATACATGTTTTATCAATGAAAACGTTCCGAAGAGACTCAGCATTAAAAAACGTTCAATCGGAGGATGTTTAGATTCTTCAACTAAACAAAAAATGAACTGAGATCTTTTGGAAAGAATAGAAACAGAAAATTCATGACACAGAGCATAGCTGGAGGGAAAAGAGACTGATTGTCCTTTTCCGCAAGGGTATTAATGCATAAGTGAATGCAAGGAATTCAACTGGAATTTGAACTTGGTTTCCGATTTCACGTTCCGTGCAGATATCTACATCAACACAACGCACAGAGCGTCTAAAATCTTAAAAAAAAAAAAACCCAGCAAAGAAAACGACTTCATGGAGAATCAGGAAACAGACATATATGATTTCTGACCTGGACATGGTTGCGCAGGGGACACCTGAAAAGGGAAACAGATTCTATAATAATAACTGTATGAGAAGAAAATATATAATATCTAAAAACACTTGTTATATAACAACATAGTGAATACCACCCCCGTTGAAAAAAATGCAAAATATAAAACTATTAAATGTTGAGGATTTAATTCAAAAGTAGACATGATTGAGAAAGAATGGTATATCGATTAGAACAGCGCAATGCATAAAGATAAGTAGTAAAACCATGTGCAGTTTTCTTAAAGAATTTTAAAGTTAATTCGTTTAGGATTTTGAATATTAAACAGACTTTTTTCATCACGTCTTGCGCAAGACACTAGCTGTGGTCTTCGAAATTGTAGTATGTGATTGATACAGGGTAATACCAGATGACCATGTTCAATTTTAATGTCAATAAAAAAAATCTTTGTTCTAAAAGACATTGATCTGCGATGAACCTAATATGCACTGGGCTGACTCCAAATGATGCAAAAATAAACTTTTCAGCCTGTTCACCTGGGAAATGCTCTCTGACCAACCAGGCGTACGTCCTTATCTCACAGCATGTTAGTGGCTACTCTGACATGTAATCATGTGGTCGACCCAGCTGCACTTCAGATGTGTACACGTGAAACAACCCATAAACAGTTCATATATAATCGCTCCGTATAGAAAAAAGAGTCACATTCCCGTAGAATCCCGTTCGAAGGAAATCCGCAGAGCCACACACCTACTTGCAATTAAAGATGTCCTAATGTGAACAAACAATAATTTTATAAAGAAGACAAAGAAATGAAACTTCGTCAGATCATGGACGACGCTCTTCCTGAAGTCGACAGTGAGAATAAATTAAACTGATTTCAATGATAGTGGAATATGAAAGTATCGACATGAGTGCTTACATCGCCTCGTGAGTGATGGATTATTTTCAAATATACAACCTCTTATTTTTAGTCAACAATTACAATAATCCTCACTCATACACACAGTAAAAAGAACCTTCAGATATTGGAGGCCATCTCCATTAAATCCAATCAACCCACACGTAATAAAATCACGTTTAAATCTGGTCATAATATATTACATTGCATTTAAGTATATGTTCTTTTATCATTTCGAACTCTCACGCGATGTGACGTCATAGAACCGCATTACAAATTTACGAACTGCGTTAGCTATTTTTGGTAACTGTTAACGTTGCTTAGCAAAGTTTTATGTCAACACAAGATAGAACCGTCTTTGACAGTGGATGTTTTTATGTTAACGTCCTTGTAACCTCTCTGAAGATGGCTCATGTGAGCCGAAAGCTTAGAACCAACTTAATAAAAAATTGTCCAAATGTTGGAGAATTTATGTCTTTATTTTCATCTGAAATTAAATCCAAAATACGATGTTTACAACGGCTCATGATTAAACGTAATAGACATTCATTGTCTCTTATATTTAACAGTATATGTTTAGAAAATTATCTGCTGCCTCGATACACTAAACCTCTTAATTATAGACGAAATGTCATAAGCCTATCGCTACAATATAATTATTTCAATAGCAAAGATTCTGATGATATACAGTTTTTAGTTTCACCAGTTCAGAATTTTACAGCTAGGACCCACTATGACACATGCATATAGTCGAACCTTCTTTTTTCCATTGGAAGACCACTTGTAGGGAGGAAGTTCTACTCAGAGAGTTTCTTTCTAAGAATTGATACTCTGTGAAACAGTGTCCCAAGAAAATGCTTTTGTTATCACTACAATTTTAACCTTTTCAAGTTTAGGGTAGCCGTTATCTATCCTCCATATCATCATAATTAAAATCTACTTCCTCTTCTTACGCCAGTATAACGACTTCATTCAGTAAACAACTATCTTAGAACTTTTATTGGTTGAACATTTGGTAAATAAAGTCCCAAGCAGCACCATTGATGTTCAACGATAAGAAACAAATATATGAAGAGACAAATGCGTAAAACACTTAAATAAAACAAAACTAGAAATAATAACTTACATATTCCAATCGTTATGAATAACCAATCGTTATAAGTACGAGAGACCACTGTCTTATACAGACAATGGTTCTGTCCACTCAAGTGACCCTTTTTATCAGAGCCGTTTGACATTTTTTTTATCATTTCACCCTCAAGTAGATAGCAATTGACTTTGCATTTAAATTTTTTGGAGATTGTAGCTATCAGAGAAACAAATAAACGGAAAGAAGTGCGAGATAAAAAAAGCTGTTAGATTAGAAATTAGGGGTACATGTAACTATTTCAACGATAAAAAAGGTGGAACGTGTTTGCTCAGTGTTCTTGACAGGCTCCAAAGGAGAATCAGTAATGTGATAGGTACAGACTTGGCAGCTCGACTCCAGCCACTTCCCCACCGACGGGATGTGGCTTCCCTTTGTCTGTTCTAGAAATACTTTCATGGCTTCTGGTCCAACGAACTTAAGTCACTGGTGCCTCTGCAACAGGAGTTTACTCGTGCAACCAGATTGGCCACTGGGTCTCACCCATTCACAGTTAGATTAACCAAATGCAGACGTTAATTCTACTTCCTCTGCTTCTTTTCTCGCATTTCCCGCCTGTGGAACTCGCTTCCTTATTCTTGCTTTTCTGACGGCTGCAACCTCTAGAAATTTAAATGCAATGTCAATACTCATCTCTTAACCACTTGACTCTAGTTCTTTCTACATCACCCTGTATATCCTTACCTTTCTCTCCACCTTTGCAATTGTCATCACACCTGTATTCCCATCCTTCTCTTGCTCCTTTCTAACTGGTTCGTCTTTCTCTTCACTCTCTTTTACTTAAACTTTTTACTCTTATGTAGCCCCCTGCACATCAGTAGCATTACCGCCTTACTCGGAGTGATACGATTAAAAACATGTAGAACGTTTAAATTCATGTGGATTGGACACAAGGGGGAAAAAAGCTCATTTTAGCAGTTCAGTTAATTAAGTCCCATACGTGATACACGGTTTGGGCGATCATGTCTCGAAATAAACATGACTAACTGGACAGAAGATTATCCCGCAATATGTTGCTATTACTTTCTTTGGTAGACTAGTTGCCAGTCAAGGCTATAGAACCCAATCTTTCCTTTTTATTTAACCCATAACTGGAGGGAAAAGAAGGATAAATACCTTTGCGCGTAAATGAATGAAATAAATTCAACTGGAGTTCGAACTCGGCTCCTCAATTTCTCATTCCGAGCCGATATCTATTTAAGCAGTTACGATGAGAATATTTGTAGAAAAGGCAGAGGAAAGCCACGTCGGTTAGTAAGTGACTGAAGTCGAAATACCAAGTCAAAACCGATTAAATCGCTCATCCTTCTTTAGATTTTGTCGAGAACCTCAAGATGAATACCAGGAGCACTAGCCCAGTTATGGCAACAATATTTAATGCATGGACAAATGGGGGATTTATAAATATGTAAGATGGATGGTTAAATATCAGAAGAGATTGGGTTCTATAGCCTTGGCTGGTATAAAGTAATGGCAACCTACTGCAGGATAATCTTCTGCTCAGTCAGTCATGTCTCTTTCGAGACATGATCGCCCAAGCGTGTATTACGTATGGTACTTTACTGGCTGAATGAATCTAAACCAGTTATGATTTACATGATTTCTGGTCTTAACTGCATAGATGTGTTGACATTATATCTTAGGCTACGGTAAATAACTTGCTCAATAAACCAATTTGCTTTTCAGTTGTTCTGAATCATTTAGAGGTTTTCGCTAGGTGGTCACGCATTGTGCATCTCAGTTCATGACCTGGTGTAGTGGGTCAGAATCATGGTTGAGTGTCAAGAGGATTATTTTTTATGTTTAGGTGATGAGACGCCCAAAGCAACCTGGGTGTCATATCTAGATGTATTGAACACTCAATTTGAGACCATCTGAGTGGACTAGGCGTTGATTTTATCAAAACCTCTCAGCATAGCTCGCGAATTTGTCTATAATGACTGACCTTTATATATCCAGATATCAGATCGGCTGCTATGATAATGTTGTAGAGTGGCTGATACCGTTGCAGCACTCTCAATGATTGAATTGCCCATGGACTGAAATGGTCTATTTAAGTAAAGAATAGTAGCATTCGAAGCATAATATCCTAATGTCACTCGAGTGATATTCGGACTGATTACTTCGGCGTCTATTGCGATGTAAACCCCTCCTTTCTGTCTTGTAAGTTCTGTCTTGTCTATTATAGTAACTACTAGCATCATAGCCCGGCGTTGCCCGTGCAACTCAGAAACATTTAGTAGTAGGACTCGGTTATATAAAAAAATAATTATATAAAAAATTGTAGTTTAAATATTGTTAAAAAATTTCATTAAAAAATCTATTTTTTTTTGTTTTGCGTAAACGTGATTTGATGTTTTGTGTGACATTGTAAACAACATTGCGTTTGTTTTTGTTTCAAAATTACAGGGGAAAATATTTACATTTTTTGTTGACTAAATGAATTTAACATTAAAATAAAAATTATTTATTTTACTCTCAGTTCATTAATTTTCGAAGAATATTTAAAAATGTAGGCATCTAATTTTAGAAGAAAAAGTTACATTAATGCATTATTTTTTTTTTGTATTTTTTTTTCTGAAGTATGAAATATTAAATCTGAAAAAAAAAGACTTAAATAATTAAATTAACCATTGGCACTTTTTTTTTAACATATTTTGTTTTTACTTGAAAAACACTTTTTTAAAAAAATATTTCATTTGTTTCAAAATTACGGGGAAAATATTTACATGTTTTGTTGACCAAATGAATTTTTAAAACGTCGGAATAAGAATTAAATATAAAGGCTCAGTTTTTTTTAATAAAAAATATTTTGCTCGCGTTTGACACGTGTGATTTGATTTCTGTGACGTAATTCAGTAACCATCTTAGATCTTAGATGTTTTACGGAGCAAATGTAAACAATTGGCTCCACTGGCCAAAATGTGCTAGAAGAAAAATTGGTGAACTTAAACTCAAGAAGTATGTGTCGACCTGGCTTCCCTGTAGATATGTGTTCTTAGAAAGTTTGAACAGCGTAGCTTAAAAAATGTAGGCGTGCATAGAGAACAGTCACACACAGACTCACAAGATGCCTTTTATATATATATACACTGGGGGTACAGAATTTTCTTTTGGCTTTAAAAAGAGCAAGACGAATTTTATCATCAATCACATCATTTGACACGTGTGATTTGATTTCTTTGACATAATTCAGAAACCATCTTAGATCTTAGATGTTTTACGGAGAAAATGTAAACAATAGGCTCCATTGGTCAAAACGTGCGAAACGGAACATTGCTGAACTTAAACTCAAACAGTATGTGTCGACTTGGCTTCCCTGTAGGTATGTGTCCCTAGAAAGTTTAAATGGCGTAGCTTAAAAATGTAGGCGGGCATAGTTTACAGTCACACACAGACTAACAGATTGCCTTTTATATATATAGATTGTACTCTTCAGTGTATATCCGTTTAGCACTGAATAATACCGAAATACCGGTATAATAACTAAAATGTAAACCGAGTTGAAAGTTAGAAAGTGGCTTAAAATGTTAATCGAGTTGCAAGTTAGAAAGTGGCATAAAATGTGAATCGAGTGGAAAGTTAGAAAGTGGCTTAAAATGTTAATCGAGTTGCAAGTTAGAAAGTGGCATAAAATGTGAATCGAGTTGAAAGTTAGAAAGTGGCTTAAAATGTTAATCGAGTTGCAAGTTAGAAAGTGGCATAAAATGTGAATCGAGTGGAAAGTTAGAAAGTGGCTTAAAATGTTAATCGAGTTGCAAGTTAGAAAGTGGCATAAAATGTGAATCGAGTTGAAAGTTAGAAAGTGGCTTAAAATGTTAATCGAGTTGCAAGTTAGAAAGTGGCATAAAATGTGAATCGAGTGGAAAGTTAGAAAGTGGCTTAAAATGTTAATCGAGTTGCAAGTTAGAAAGTGGCATAAAATGTGAACCAAGTTGCAAGTTAGAAAGTAGCTTAAAATGTGAGTCGAGTGGAAAGTTAGAAAGTGGCTTAAAATGTGAACTATGCAAAAATGTGAAATACCTGTTTGTCATACTTGTGCATGCAATCACACAAAATGTTGTCGTTGTCATTTTCGATGACACAATCTAAATTATTATTATTATTACTATTATTATTATTACGAAACTATTATCTTTATTTCACTGTTGCTTTAAATAATTTTTACTCAATTTTTACTCAATAAATACTTAAATTTAATGAATAAAGCAATAAGTACTTAAATTCAGTAAATAAAACAATAGAAAAAGAAAAACATAGAAATAAATACCTAGAAAAAGGTTGATATGAATGAGGTCATCTAATTCCCAATTATCAGTTTACCGTGATTTACTAAACGCAACTTAGACATGGCGCAAGACGGAAAACGTGGAGCACCCAGTGAGGATTGAAATTACTATTCAATCGTAATTGATCTTGCTAAAAACAATGGCTAACCATTGTACCAAATCGAAGTATCCTTCATGATTTACTAAGAATTTTGTCATGGTTTGTGGCAGGAAGCACCCAGTGAGGATCGTTCTCCCTATTCAGCTGTAACTGACCTAGCGAGACAACCATTCTAAGCATCACTCCACGTCGAAGTGTTTAATATCGATTTGCTGAGTCTACTACTTATGGCACAAGGTTGTAAATATGAAGCAGCCGGTGTGAATAGAATTAGCCATTCAACATAACAAGCTGGTTAACCATTACACCACATTAATGTTCCCTCAGTTATCAGTTTATAAAATGTTATACAGTTCTTGCCGTTACGTTATTCCAGTGGCGACAAGTAATCGACAAATGTGAAAGTGAAAGTGAAAGTAGACATTGATTGCGTCATATGATAAGTTTCTTGTTTATGTACCTTTGTGCGTGTTCCTTGTGTGAACGGCTCTATGGATACAGCGAGATAATTTTCTATCTACATCTTTCAGTCATGTGGGCAGAATATTTGTGCTTGGTGATTTATAAAATGAACAAATCAATTTAAAAAAAAACAAAAAATTTCAAACAAATCAATTTAAAAAAAACAAGGTAAATGTTTTTTATTTGCGTATCTTTGTGTATGAACGTATTCATAGAATTATTGTATTTAGAATTATACATATCAGGTGAAAATTATATGGATTTCGCTTGTTAGCAACCTGGGTAATGTGTTTAACCTTCACTGAATCTCTCATGCTTAATGCCCTAAATCAACCTCATATATATATATATATATATATATATATATATATATATATATGAGGTTGATTTAGGGCATATTTACAGAGTCTATTTAGTTATTATTTTGATTAATATATATATATATATATATATATATTAATCAAAATAATAACTAAATAGACTCTGTAAATATTCAGGTTGTAAATTTATACTAAGATAAACCTTTAAAAAAACCATTAACAAACAGAACCTAATTCCGTTACAATCCGGTGCACTGAGGCGTCGGATGAATGGGGAGAAAAAAAAGAAATCCGCGGAATAAGAACAAAACATTCAATACTCCGCAGTAAAGAAAAAAAAAACCCAAACGGAACCAACCACAAGAAAAAGTGCTCGATACAAAGTACAAAAGATATACAAAAGTAGAGCAAAGACACACACAATATATATATATATATATATATATATATATATATATATATATATATATATCGAATCATTTTGGATCATTAAAAGGCGAAACATATTCTAGATTGTATGCATAATTTCTTTTTTTGCGAGTGAATAATTAAAAAAGAAATTAGATTAATAAAAATACCTTTTCATGATAGAAGTCTTCTGTTTAACCCATAGTTAGGGAAGTAAGGATATGGATTCATACATTTTCCTCTTGGTGTTTGCGTGTAAGTGAACGTGATGAACCCAAATTTTCGGTCTGAGAGGCTATATATTACACATCTAGCACATCTACGCATTAAACGGATTTGTTCACTTCTCTTGGAAGAATCTGATGTCTACTTGTAACTGGGCATGGAAAACCCATTGACTTGGCATATGCTGAAGTTGATCATTGTTGTAGTGAGATTCAACTAATACTAATGCTAAAATAATTTGGCATATGCTGAAGTTTGTCATTGTTGTATGAGATTCAACTAAGACTAATGCTAAAACCCAATGACTTGCCATATGCTGTAGTTGGTCATTGTTGTATTGAGATTCAATTAATACTAATGCTAAAACCCAATGACTTGGCATATGCTGAAGTTGGTCATTGTATTGAGATTCAACTAATACTAATGCTACTACTACTACTACTACTACTACTAATAATAATAATAATAATAACAAAGAAAAATGTTTGACGTAACACTTCCAATATTTTTCAACACTTAAGAGAAGAGCGTGAATTAAAAAAATGAAAAAGGAAACATCGTGTTTGATTCATGGTCAACAATATTCCGGCAGAATGCTTGTCTTCTACAAGTTATTTAAAAGAAATCAACTATAAGAATATATTTTACGGAAAATCCCGAAGATTAACGAAATAGTATAACAACTGACATATTGAAATTATTTGTTTGAACATTATTTTTAATCGATACTCGTAGATAATCTGTTTTTAATTAAACAATATATTCATTTCTACCGGCCTGATTATTTACGATAAATTTTGTCACAAAAATGTGTGTCATTCGGCAGGATTCGAACCTGCGATCCCTATCAACATAGAATTCTGCCGAATGACACACCTTTTCGTAACAAAATTTATCGTAAATAATCAGGCCGGTAGAAATATATATACTGTTTAATTAAAAACAGATTATCTACTCAAATACGAGTATCGATTAAAAATAATATCCAAACAAATAATTTCATGAAAATACATAGTAACCAAAAAAAGTTTTGTTCGTTTTTTGATTAGTCATCGAATGAAGTTGAAATATATACGAAATGCGTGTAGCAATTGTTTTCAAATTTGGACAGACGTTATAAAAAACACGCGCACCGTGCCCGGCCATCAGTTACAAGCCGGACTGCTGTGAGAAGGATGGAAGTGTCTAGAGATTTTGTTCGGGGCTGTTTGCTTTACGACTTCAAAGTGGGCTTATCAGTAGCTGCATCAAGTCGCCGTATATGTCAAGCGTTTGGGGATAGTGCTGTAGATGAACGAACTGCAAGGCGTTGGCTTCGAAAATTAAAGTTGGGAGATTTGTCTCTCGATGATGAGCCTTGCAGTGGACGACCACAGGTCTTGAATGACGGAATCCTGAAGGCAGCCATTAAAGAGGACCCTAGTCTAACGTGTGGTCAACTTGCAAGACAGTTCAACATTCCGATGAAACAGATTTCACCTGCACCGCCTAGTTAAGACGTACAAACTGAGCAAGTGGGTTCCGCAAATGCTGTTGGAGGTCTACAAGGGACAATGAGTGGCAGCTTCTTGTGCACCAGTGTATCAATATCAGGGTTAGTTTTAGTGTGATTATTTCCTCCCTGGTAGCTTTAAATTTCGCCGCAGGGGGAAATTTCCCCTAGTTTGGAAATCGCTGTTCGAGATGGATTCTAGCATTAGCTAATCTGCATTTTAAGTGTTTAGCGTTAAGCAAGGTACTTTTTCTTGGGTGACAAACTCGAAATCCTGATTGATGTAAGCATATAGTGACTGTCTTCATTGATACACTCAACTCTGATGTCTTTAAATCATTGACAATGACCTTTGTAGTTAAGTGAGGATTCTTCAAGACATTTTCCCTTGTATTCTCTCAGGAATTAACCGTTTCTGCCAGTCCTTAATTTATTTTTAACACAATAAGACTGGTTATATTTCTTGTTCATGCTACGAACTGTCGCTCTAGGAACATTTAATCGCTTGGAAAGTGTTATATATCCATCACCTGATTGTACGCATCAACTATCTTTATTTGGAGCTTCTTGTCATGTTCGCTTGTTCGCCTTGGTTGCAGAACGAATGAGATATCACGGTACGTGGTACTCACCTATTGTCTTCTTCATTAACTTTTAGAATGTGATAAAGTCAGATCAATACTATTTCATTTTCAAAGGGTCTTTTTTATTAAATTTCAAATAAAGAAAAAACATTACAATTGCCACTGAGCAATATTAATTCATAATTTCTATAAGAGGGGATAATTTTTGATTACACCAATTTCCAGATGAATATAGATCAAAACTTCTACAAAAATTTACGAATTATTCAAAACTAAATACAGAATCAACTAGTTATGACAAATTCAGTAAGTACTTGAAAATATTCGCATTTCCTAAGAAAATATGCAGATATACAAGGGGTGTGAATAATTCAATCTATAAGGGCATGCCTACCTTTGTGAATTTGGTGTAAACTTGACGTTTGTCAACATTTTTTTTAATCTCGTGCAAACCTGATCGATGTCTACTTTTTTAGATCTAGTGTAAACTAGACCTATGTCTACCTTTTTGAATCAAGTGTAAACTGGATCTATGTCTAACCTGTTTAATCTAAGAAAAATTCGACTCATGTCTGCCTTTTTTAATATAGTGTAAACTGGGCCTATGTTTTTCTTGTTGGAAAATAGTGTAAACCTGATCTCTGTCTATATTTTTCAATCAAATGTAAACGGGACCTATGTCTACCTTTTTAAATAGAGTGTAAATTAGAGATATGTCTACCTTTTTTTAGATCTAGCGTAAAGCTGATCTTTGTCTACATTTTTAAATTTAGTGTAAACTGAACCTATGTATACTTTTGTAAATAAAGTGTAATCTAAGATAAACTGGACCTATGACTATCTTTTTAGATCTAATGCAAACTGGACTTATGTCTATCTACATAAATCAAGTTTAAACTGGGACTATATCAACCGTTTTAGATCTAATGTAAATCTGATCTAGCCTACCTTTTTAAATCTAGTTTAAACTGGACCAATGTCTACGTTTTTTAATCTAGCGTTAACCTGATCTGTATCTACCTTTTTAAATCAAGTGTAGACTGCCCCTATGTCTACCTTTTTAGATCTCATATAAACCTGACCTATGTCCACATTTTAAATCAAATGTAAACTGCACCTATGTCTACCTTCTTAGATCTAGTATAAACATGATCTATGTCTACCTTTTAAATTTAGTGTAAACTGGACCTATGTCTACTTTTTTTAGATCTAGTGTAAACCTGATCTAGTGTCAATTTGACTTTTTTCAATCTTGTGTGAACTTGAATTTTGTCTTCCTTTTTGAATCTAGCGTTAATTTGGACCTATGTCTACCGTTTTACATTTAGTGTAAACTTGATCTATGTCTACCTTTTTACATTTAGTGTAACCTGGACCTATGTCTACCGTTTTACATTTAGTGTAACCTGGAACTATGCCTACCGTTTTACATTTAGTGTAACCTGGACCTATGTCTACCGTTTTACATTTAGTGTAACCTGGACCTATGTCTACCGTTTTACATTTAGTGTAACCTGGACCTATGTCTACCGTTTTACATTTAGTTTAACCTGGACCTATGTCTACCGTTTTACATTTAGTGTAACCTGGACCTATGTCTACCGTTTTACATTTAGTGTAACCTGGACCTATGTCTACCGTTTTACATTTAGTGTAACCTGGACCTATATCTACCGTTTTACATTTAGTGTAACCTCGACCTATGTCTACCGTTTTATATTTAGTGTAACCTGGAACTATGTCTACCGTTTTACATTTAGTGTAACCTGGACCTATGTCTACCGTTTTATATTTAGTGTAATCTGGACCTATGTCTACCGTTTTACATTTAGTGTAACCTGGACCTATGTCTACCGTTTTACATTTAGTGTAACCTGGACCTATGTCTACCGTTTTACATTTAGTGTAACCTGGACCTATGTCTACCGTTTTACATTTAGTGTAACCTGGACCTATGTCTACCGTTTTACATTTAGTGTAACCTGGACCTATGTCTACCGTTTTACATTTAGTGTAACCTGGACCTATGTCTACCGTTTTACATTTAGTGTAACCTGGACCTATGTCTACCGTTTTACATTTAGTGTAACCTGGACCTATGTCTACCGTTTTACATTTAGTGTAACCTGGACCTATGTCTACCGTTTTACATTTAGTTTAACCTGGACCTATGTCTACCGTTTTATATTTAGTGTAACCTGGACCTATGTCTACCGTTTTATATTTAGTGTAACCTGGACCTATGTCTACCGTTTTACATTTAGTGTAACCTGGACCTGTGTCTACCGTTTTACATTTAGTGTAACCTGGACCTATGCATACCGTTTTAAATTTAGTGTAACCAGGACCTGTGTCTACAATTTTAAATTTATTTTGACCTGGACCTATGTATACCGTTTTAAATTTAGTGTAACCTGGACCGATATCTACCTTTTAGATCTTGTGTTAACCTGATCTATGTGTACCTTTTTAAATCTAGTTTAAGCGGGGCATGTGCTTACCTACTAATTCCTTTATTTTTTCAATGCCTGTTCATAATTTGTGCATATTTTACCCAAACACGCATTAGTTTCAAATAGAAAATGTAATAAAGCATGTATAAATATTTTTCCACTTCATTCTCCCTTTTTTGTCTTTCTTCTACTCTATTTCTTCGTAAGGAATTTCACTTTATCTTCGCAGTTTTAATGCCTCTTCTTTCCTACTCACCTTTCATTTATTTTACTTATTGTTTCTCAATAGACAGCTAGAAAGTCTATTTCTTTCATACTCAACCCGCCGCCTCATTGTTCATTATTATTATTATTATTATTATTATTATTATTATTATTATTATTATTTCTCTCTTGGTTTTTTCCACATTTTTTTTATCTGGAATTCATACCCCTTACACACTCTCTTTTTCCTTCCTCTTTTGCATCGCTTTCTCTGATTTCCTCTTGCTTAATATAATCACGTGATATCGACCAGAAAGGCCAGGAGGTACGCCACGCTTATTCAGGGCAAAGGGAATTACATCGCCCATGCAAACAAGTAAAACAATAGTGTAGATAATTCCTTTAAGAGCCTCATAATAGAATGAGGAAGGCTGCAGAATGTATCGGTCAAAATGCGATATTCAAATCAAAGGTAAAGAGAATAATATAAAAAATACGCCGAATAAAAACAATTTCCTAAATGTGTCAGCAAAAACCCAAGAGAATTTTTTCCACATCTCTAACGTCTAAACATATTCAAGTCTAGAGTTAACCGTTATCTTCCCCTCTTATCCTACCTCTTAATGTGCCCTTCTACCTTGAGTGGCCTCCGGGCTTTTTACAAGAAATAACAAATAAATAGTAACAAGTAGGTATTTTGTCGGTCCCGGTAAAATAAACAAACCTGCTTTTAAGCTTATTTTACCGGTCCGAGTAAAATAGACCTCAGGCTATTCTGATGGTAAATATTTTATGCGGGCAGATAATGTTAAAAATAACAATACACAAATTTGTTACAGAAGTTTATTCATTTTCCACCATCATGTTTATAGCGGTCGTAAACGCAGTTGCGTAGAAAGGACTTGAACAACATGGATTCTGTGATCTGTGTCTGTTGCCTTCAGTTGCTGCACCTGAAGAGTATAGGCACAGAAAAAAAAAAAAAAAAAAAAAACATCCCCGAGGGAAAGTTTTAGATTTGCAGAGACGGTTGTGACTGAAGTGCTTAAAATATTCAGGGACTTCTATATTTTGTTTAATAATTGATGATGAATAAATGATTTTAACTTGTGTTTTAACAATTGATAGTGAAAAAGATTTTAAAATGTCTTAATTGATTGTGAGAGTAAACTTGTTAAATCTGTGTGTTGTCTGTGTGTTGTTATTTTAACATCAACTGCTTTCATAATAATACAAATATTTATCGGCAAAATAGTTTGTGGGCCTATTTCAACGAGACCGGTAAAATAAACATAAAAGCATATTTGGCAATTTTATTGAGATCTGTAAAATAGCCTCTTCCAATTAATAACGGTAAAATATTTTAAATAAATGTTTTTAGACACTTTGAATTACAATATATTTTATAACCAGTATGTACTTAATAGTCCAGTAGATATCGACTCAGAACGACAAATCGGAATGCCGAGTTCGAATTCGAGTTGAATTCCTTTCATTCATTTACGCGCTAATACCGCTAGAAAAGGTATTAATCCGTCTCTTCCCTCCAGTTATGGATTAAATAACAGGACAGATTGGGTTCTATAGCCTTGGCTGGCAACCAGTCTACCGCAGAAAATAATGGCAACAATAATAATAATCCTCTGCCCAGTCACTCATGTCACTTTCAAGACAGGATCGCCAAGCGTGTATCACGTATGGCACTTAACTGACTGAATATTGAATATAATAATTATAAATAAAATGTTCGAAAAACGTAACATTATAACAGGGATATTTTAAATGCAAAGCATTTTTGTATACCATTTTTGGATAAGATATTTTATATTAAAAGCAGTAACGCTTATTTGCAAGCAATTTAGGTTTACAAAGAAGAGAATACTAGATTGCTATGTGATGTCAGTTCTTCAATATGGCAGTGAATGTTGGACAATATCAACAAAGATTTAGGGAAAACTTGAAGCGGATGAAATGTGGATGCAGAAGGATGCTGTGGATATCATGGACCTAGCATGTGAGCAATGACGAGTTGTTGGAAAGAATGAAAACAAAAAGAAAATTGATATTGAGCATCAGGAAGAGACAACTGAAGTTCCTGGGACATGCAATGAGAAGGGATGGCTTGAAGAACCTGATACTGACAGGTCAGATAGAGGGAAAAAGGGACAGAGGAAAGCAGCGGATAACATATTTGAAGGGACTGAGCAGGTGGATGACAGAACGGGGTCTGCGAGATGTTGCAGGAGAAAGCCTGCAAGGAACCACCAGAGATAGGAAGACTTTGAAGGCCATGGTTGCCTACGTCCTGAAAGAAGAAGAAGATCACTACATGGAATAGTCAGAATCAATGTATTGAATCATGTTTGTGTTGTTTCAAGTCTCTTCATCATGTGCGAAGATATCGCCCAGCATTCACTGCCACATAGGAAGAAAAATGTTACCTAATATTTCAATAGTTTTTTTGTTTCTAACGAGATTTTACCGTTTCTTACTACACGGCTTAGTTTTTGGAAGATATATTTTCGCTATCCAATGCAAACACTTCCAAGATACTGAGATTTTCTACTGACTTGATTTTGGCATGTCTAACTTCTAACTTTAAGGAGAAAATATATTCTGTCTTAAACTGATATTCTTTTCCGGAGAAAAATATATTCTGTCTTAAACTGATATTCTTTTCCGGAGAAAAATATATTCTGTTTTAAACTGACATTCTTTTACGGAGAAAAATATATTCTGTTTTAAACTGATATTCTTTAACGGAGAAAAATATATTCTGTCTTAAACTGACATTCTTTTACGGAGAAAAATATATTCTGTTTTAAACTGACATTCTTTTACGGAGAAAAATATATTCTGTTTTAAACTGACATTCTTTTACGGAGAAAAATATATTCTGTTTTAAACTGACATTCTTTTACGGAGAAAAATATATCCTTTTACGGAGAAGAATATATTCTGTCTTAAACTGATATTCTTTTACGGAGAAAAATATATTCTGTTTTAAACTGATATCAGAATTGCTGCTCAAAGTCAATGTAGTCTTAGATATGCCGATAAACTACATCCGACAACAAGGCCTGTGATCGATCGAGAGATAGGGGGAGAGGATGTCTTAAGGAACGTGGAATCACCTTTTAATTGCTGTTGTTTCCAAGTCCCCCCTGACCTGGGGTGGTAGCACCTGTTACGGTCCCAGTTATCGGCAAAAAGTAAACCCTCAAACAGTATGAAAATATAAAAATATATTTTTGTATTAAAGATACCAGAAATAGATTTTATATAAGTTTTTTGAAAACAATAAATATCTATAGTAAAATTACCAACAATATCTATTTATAGCAAAATGACCAATAATATATTTTATCTATAGTGGAAACTATATTCAAAGCATTTAAATTTCGGCATTAAATAACCTATACTGGTTTATATGCCGCTAAACAAAATCAATCACACCAAATCATAGCCTAATTGTGAATAGCCTTTAAATTTCGTTGCATGGAGACGTAAAATATTAAATTTTAGGATCGTATCATCTGATGCAATGCTGCTGCTTCAGTCTCTCATCATTTCTAGCATTTGGATAAAATCAAATAACCAACATGAAAGAACATTTTCATGGTTATTAATCCGTATAATATCTTACAATTTCTTAAATCAAACTCTATTCCAAAATATAATTTCAACAAAACTGCAACAGAAAAAAAACCTCTAGTAATCTTGTCCAAACAAACATTTATATGCACAAAAGCAGAGTATTAGCTACCATCCACTCAACTGTGAAAGCAGAATAACATATGATATTTTTGTTACTTCGACGCTCCCAAGAAAATTTCCGTCATGAAATAACCCATAAAGAGTTAAACAAACAAAACAATCAATCAGAGTCAATGAATACCAAATGTTTCCTTATAAGAAAACGGCTGATATAACCATTCTTCTTCTATGTGCCCTGTCCCTTCAGGACGTAGGCAATCATGGCTTTCCATGTCTCCCTATCCCTGGTGGCTCTTAGCATGCCTTCTCCTGTTACACCATGTAACCCTCGTTCTGTCATCCACTTGATTAGGTCCTTCAAATATGTTATCCGTTGCTTTCCTCTGTCTCTTTTTCCCTCTATCTGGCCCGTTAGTATCAGGTTTTTTAAACTCTTCTTCCTCATTGCATGTCCAAGGAACTTTAGCTGTCTCTTCCTGATGCTCTGTATTAATTTTCTTTTTGTTTCCATCATTTCTAAGACCTCATCATTCCTCACATGCTCGATCTATGATATTCACAGCATCCTTCTGTAGAACCACATTTCAGTTGCTTCAAGTTTTTTCTTCATCTTTGTTGATATTGTCCAGCTTTCACTGCCATACTGAAGAGCCGACAACACATAGCAATCCTGTACCCTTTTCCTTGTTTCTAGTGAAATTGTCCTGTTTCTTAATACTTTACTCAGCTTCTGGAATGCTTCCTGTGCCATGCCAATTCGCCTTCGGATCTCTGTGTCGCACATTCCGTCTTCTGTTAGAATACTTCCTAGGTATTTAAATCTTTGCACCTGTTTGATTCTAGTATCCCCAATCTGTATTTGACATTTTGGGCTGCCCTTTTTGCTGATGACCATGCATTCGGTTTTTTTGCAGTTTATTTGTAGTCCTTTCTTGTCACTTTCTTCAGCTACCTTCTGTAGGATGTCTTGTAGTTTCCTATCTGTGTCTGCTATCAGCACTGTATCATCTGCGTACCTTAAGTTGTTTAAATTGTGGCCTCCGATGAACCATTACCATTTTTATTAATCAATTTGGTTAGAACATTCTTTTTTCAAACGGTTATATTCTAGCCGTCTAAAAGTTCTCTATAGCTTCTCATTATTTTTTGTTTCACCGAAAAAAGAATATTTCTGGAATCTCGTGTTCATGTTCATATAGTTGGATTGCTCTCTGTGATTTTCATAGTTCCTCTTTGATGCTATAATAAAATCATCAACTCTACTTAAAAAAAACATTGTAATACATTTTTAATATTTGAAATTATATTTATTTTAAATTATCTTTTTTGAAAAAGATTGTACTTAATAGCATTGCATTTGAAGTAGGGCATTATAAATGCGACAAGAGTGTATTTCATAAATAAATGAACAATAGAAAAAATTGCTAAGGCGAAAACCGAACTGTTAAAGAAAGTATAGATTCAATGGAGGGATAAGAGAGAATTCTAAAAGAAAAAAAATGAAGGCCAATATGAGCCTGACAAAAACGTATTTTATGCACAGTTAAAGAAACGTTCTAAATAAAATATCTTGAAAGTGAAGATAGACCCAACGTAGAAAACAAATAAATAAGTAAATAAATAAAAAATAATAATAAAATATAAAAAAAATATTGTTAAGGCTTAAAAAAATTGTTATAGAAAAAACTATACTATACATACATAATGAATCATTATCTAAAAATATATTGCAATGGTAAGATGGACCTAAAGCAGTAAAAGTAAATAAATAAATATTAAGGCGTAAATAAACTTAGCATAGAACACACATTATTCTATGCATAGATAATAGGCATTGTATATAAAAAAATATTGTTAAGGCGAGGACAGATCCGACGCAACAAAAATAAAAATAAATATTGTAAGGCGTAAATGCACTTGAAAGAAGAAATCCATTTCATGCCTAGATCATTAACCATTCCCTGCAAAAATATTGTTAAGGCAAGATGGATCTAATACAGCAAAAAAATAAAAAAAGAAAATGATAAAGCGTAAAACAACTTGACGTAGAAGAGGGTATTCTGTACATAGATAGTGAACCCTTCTCTATAGAAAAATATTGTTAAGGCGAAGATGGACCTAACTCAGCCAAAAATATTGTTACTGCGTAAATGGACTCGACATAGAACAAATTATTCTATGTATAGATAATGAACCATTCTCTATGAAAATATTATTAAGGTGAAGATGGGTCTGACGCGGTCATAAAAAAAAATGAAAGGAGAATTCCGTGTATGGCTTATGAACCATTCTAAATGAAAATAATTTCAAAGCACTTCACACACACACACACACACACACACACACACACACACATATATATATATATATATATATGGAGCTCAGACTCTTTGGACGTTGGCACGAAAGACTAAAAAGCAATAGTTGTTTCCGGTTAAAGTGAAACCGTAGACTGAAAGAAAAATGAATGGATGTAAATCAAATTTTGATTTCCTGGGATCGATATCAAATAAGTCTTTTTCGTCGTAAACTGAATTTTGGAGGCTAAATAAGTCTTCTGAGTAAATGGTATCATGGCTGAGACTAAGAATTACAATTATACCTACTTAGTGCCAAACCCGAAGCAAAAACTAAAATAAAAGGGCTGAAAAAATACAGACATACAGGCAGATAAACACACACATACACGCACACAAACATCTTGTCTTTTATATAAATATATATTATCGATTTTCTGGACTATTGTAAGAACTACAACCTTGAAAGTTCTGAATATCGTTTCTTATGTCTTTGTCTATGAGTTTATCAAATTTTATTAAAATCGGACCACTCTTTCTATAACCTGATTTTTTCGATTATCGATTTCCGATATTTATCGGGGTACCTCGACACAAAACCTAGCTAAGAACACTCGCAGACGCTTATAGCACAACTGTGTAAATTTTCAAGAAAGTCGGTTCAGCCGTTTCGGAGTCTATAGGTAACGGACACACACACACACACACACACACACACACACACACACACACACACACACACAGACAAAGTTCCATTTATAAATGCTTAGATTTTGGTCAATAAATTTAATATACCTGGTAAGAACGTAAACATTTGTATGGCTAACTGGTTCTGGTGCTCCTGTTATTCATCTTAACATTCTTGACAAAATTCAAAGAACCTGCATCGTAATCTGTTCTGACTTAGCATCTGGTTTTCAATCACATTCTCATCGATTTGAGGTGGCCTCTTTTCTTCAAGTATTTTCATGGTAACTGCGCTGATGATCTTTTTTCCCCTGGTACCCCAACCACATGAATGTAAGCGTCATACTAGATTAGCATTCGAGTACCACCATTTTACCGTTGAAATAGTTAAATATAACCGTTACTTCCAGAAGACTTTCAAGAAAGTCGGTTCAACATTTTCGGAGTCTATAGGTAACGGACATACACATACACGGACAAAGTTCCATTTATAAATAAGTTTAGATTTAGATTTGGACTGGTAAATAAATTAAATTCTTTTTAAATTTTCCCTGGATATTTAAACCTTTACATAATTGCATCGATGGTTTTGGTTGAGTCGTCATTAGTACTTGGCTTATAAGTTTACATAAGCTTTATTTTGGTAGAAGAAATTTAATATATTCTCTGGGGCCTTTTATATTTGGACCCTTACATAATACCATAGTTTTTATAGAGTCACCATTTTAAATTGTTATATAAGAATACTTAAGCTGATAAATAAATAAATTTTTTATGGCACATTGAATATTTACATAATTGCAGATATTTTTAACAGTGTCACTATTAAAACTACAACATAAATCTACATAACCTTTATATGGTAATGGAATTTAATATATTTTCCCTGGTACCTCAACCACATGTATTAACTTGTGCTACTAGATTGGCTTGAAAGTCCCACCCTTTTACCATCAAAATAGTTAAATGTAACCTACTCTTCTACTCTAACAGTATCTTTTCTCGCACTTCTCGTTTGTAGAACTCACTTTAATTTGCATGCTTCTCTGATTGCTACAATCTCCAAATATTTTAAATGCAACGTCAATTGCCATCGTTTACTTTCATTGATTTCCATCCATTTCTTAACTTTTCTTCGGCTTATCCTGTACCTTTTTTATTCTCTCACTGTAGCCCCCCTGCGCACCGGGAGCATTTCTACCTTGCTTGTTTGGAAATGATTCTAAAAATATATTCACTGCTACCTTGCATATTAAAATCCTTACATAACGTCATAGATAGTTTTGGTAGAGACACCATTATAAATTGCTATATTATACCACCTGGGCTTTATTCTGTTAAATTAAATTTTATTTGTTGCTACATTCACCGCTACCACGGATATTTGAAAAATTACATAAAGTTATCGATGCCTTTGATACAGTTGCAATTAGAAATTGATACATAAGACCCGTTGCCATATGCTTTTCTCTTTGTACCAACATGTGGAAAACGGAATGAGAACCATTTAAGTATTGTGGGTTGAATAAGGTGTTTGGTTATAACATTTCCGAGAAGATTATCAAATGTAAGCTATCAACTGAAGAAAACCGGAAGGTCATAGACTGAAACGCTGTGAGTGTAACAACCAAGGTAAGCATATTGTTCTAAAGAGAAATTAATATAATGATGGTAATTCAGATATAAAATGAATCAGTCAGTCAGTTAAGTGCCATACGTGATACATACTTGGGCGATCATGTCTCGAAAGAGACATGACTGATTGGGCAGAAGATTATCCCGCAATAGGCTGCCATTACTTTGTTTGGTAGACTTGTTGCTAGCCAAGGCTATAGAAAAAAATCTGTTGTGTTATTTAACTCATTACTGGGAGGGAAGAGACGGATTAATACCTTTCTCAAGGGTATTTGCGCGAAAGTGTATGCAAAGAATTCAACTGGAATTTGAACTCGGTTCCTCGATTTCTCGTTCCGAACCGATATCCACTGCACCACAAAATAAAGATTAAATTTAGTCACACATTCGCAGCTTCTTAACACATTTTAATCTTACATTACGATATCTTTATTTTAAATAGTGCCACTGTATGAAATAACTGTATATGGCTATTTATGTTTGTTTTTTTTTGTTTTTTTTTTGGTAAATAAACTTAAATCTACTGAGGCATTCACTACTACCTTGGTTATTGGAACATTTGCTTA
>JBBBDQ010000920.1:620000-702500 GCA_037127315.1 Ascarosepion bandense | reverse complement strand
GTTCTAAACTTTCAGCTCACATGAGCCATCTTCAGATGGTTTACATGGACGTTAACAAAGACATCCACCATCAAAGATGATTTTATCTTGTGTTGACGTAAATCATTGCTAAGCAACGATAACAATCACCGAATAGCAGAAGCAGTTCGTAAATTTGTAATACGGTTCTTTGACGTTACACCGTGTGAGAGGCCAAAATGTTAACAGAACCATATGTCTAAATGCAATGTAATGTTATATGACCAGATTGAAATCTGATATATATAGGTAGACTGTGCTGCGAAAAATTAAGTTAATCCCTCATATTAATTAAATTTGTCTCTTCTTTCCAGATAACACATCTAAAGTAAATTATATATCATTTTTTTAATTTTAGTTTCTGCACAGAGGTGGCTACTTTTGTGAAATTACAAAGGCTTTCTAGCTTGAATGTGATTTGTGATGATACCATGATTTCTTTTTAAATGTCTTCAGTACAATTCATGTATACATTGCTCTTTCGCTTTATGATATTCATGTGAAAAATTTAAATAAATCAAGGTCTTGTTTTTATACGTTGCAATTTGATAATGAAGTATCGTAAGAAATACAGACACTAAAATTTTGATGAGGAACATAACAATATATTTTGCGGAAAGCACAGATATATATGAATGTATAGAGTGCTGCACAAAAGTAAGTGAACCCTTAAGATAATACTAGAAAAACTGTATCTTTCTCCAGATAATCAACAAATATTAATTAACCTATATATTCAACGAGAAAACTTTTATTGAACGAATTACAACCACTTTCCAAAAATTGGCCATAACCTCAAAAGAAGGAGTCACCAGATATTAATATATCAGGTCGGTGCAAAAGTTTTTTTTCCGGTTTGTAAAAAGGGCATTTTAAATCATTGGAATTTATTTTATGCATATTGTTATTACTTAAACATGTCATCATGATAAATTAATAATTTTTGCTTTCAGATTTTTAAAGCATCATTCATATTTTTCTGCAATATTCTCAGCCATGTTCTCCAGAGAACCCGCGACGTGTTTCATGTTGCGTATCTTTGCTTTAACGACACCTTCAGACACCTTTTTGGGGTAGCCTTGTCACAGGTGATGAGAAGTGTCATCTTTCCCAATCCTGCATATTCTCCTGACCTATCCCCCTCGGATTATCACTTATTTCGAGGATTACAAAACCATTTAGATGACCTTAGGTTAATATCACGAGAGGAGATTGAACATGAGTTAGATTCATATTGTAATATAACAATCTGGCCCCACCCGAGGAAGGCTGATGCAAGCGAGGGTGTTTCCGGTCGTTGAAAGGAACGGATGTCGTTTGACCTTATTTCCGGCAGCAGCGGAAATAACTACAGAGGCAAACAGAACAGGTGTCTCTGAGAATTACGTGGGCGTGCGTGGGCGAGGCAAAACCGGAAGAAAAAGTCCCGGTTCTGGAAGATTATAAAAAGACCTCGGCACACGGATTCGCCAGTAGAGGAGCAACAGAGATCGGCCGGTGAAGAGAGACACAACAGATAAGACTACACTCCCGTCAACCCCTTTGAAGCGCGCTCTCTCAATTCTCTGTTCCCTATTCTACACGGTTCATCGTCATTAATAAAAATATAACTTTATATTTTTATATATATGCGTGTTTGTTGTTTGTCGATATATAACAATATTTCACATCAAAACCTAAAGAATTTTATAAGCGTGGCATTTATAAACTCGTTGACAGATGGAATCAAATTATAGAAAGCGAAAGCCATTATTGTTATGAATAAAGATTTTCAAAAACACAGTTTTTCATTTTCAAGATGAAATTTTAAATCGACAAAAAATTTTGCACCTGCCTGATAAGAGTTCATTTACTTTTGCACATCTAAATTTTTTATTAATATTTTTATTTCACATTCCAGAAGTTGAGTAACGTATTAAGAAACAAGACAATTTCGCTAGAAACAAATAAGAGAGTACTGGATTGTTATGCGATGTCGGTTCTTCAATATGGCAGTGAATGTTGAACAATATCTTCGAAGATGAAGGAAAAACATGAAGCAGCTGAAACGTGGTTCTACAGAAGGAGACCTCGAATATAATGGATCGAGCATGTGAGTAATGATGAGGTTTTGGAAAGGATGGAAACGAAAAGGAAATTAATATTGAGCATCAGGAAGAGACAGCTAAAGTTCCTTGAGCATGCAATGAGAAAGGAAGGCTTGGGGAATCTGATACTATCCGGCCAGGTAGAGGGAAAAAGAGACAGGGGAATACAGTGGATAGCATATTTAAAGGACCTGATTAGGTGGATGACGGAACGAGGGTTGCGTGTTGTAAAAGGAGAAAGCATGCTGAGAGCCACCAGAGAGAGGAAGATGTGGAAAGCCATGATCGCCTACGTACTGAAAGGACAGGGCATATGAAAGAAGAAGAAAGAAAAATGTAATTTGTTTAATAATTTTCTTTTTCTAAATAAATATACAGTTCAATTCACATTTGTTGATTATCTTGAAATAATATATTTTTAAATATTATATTAGGGGATCACAAACATTTAAACTGCCATATGCTACGGGGGACTGTATATTTACACATGGTCACATGAGACGCAAAACTGATAGTTGTGGTGCAGTGTTGATTCCTGTGTTTATTGTCTTTTCATATTTATACATATTATTTAAATACAAAACGAAAACGGCATGTAGGTAAAATTCCAAAACAAATCCTATCAATATTAATCTTATTTATATTAAAAATCATCCAGGTAGAGGGCTTAATATAAATAGCATTATCTATTTCGAGATATTTTTAATTACTTATTCTATCTCTTCTAAAACCCTTCCCCTTTTACATACAATAATCTTTTACGTTTGGTTAGTTCTATACAGGTAACAGTATGTATATGTGTTGGATGTGGGTGTGTGTATATCTGTCTCTGTCTCTGTCTCTGTCTCTCTCTCTCTCTATATATATATATATATATATGTGGGTATGTGTTTGCATATTTTTTTCAATTATATCACCCCAAGCAAGGCGATAACGCCACTGATGCGCAGGGGGCTACGTAAGAGTAAAAAGATTGGAAAAGAGAAAGCCGGAAACCACATCCTAACCAGGAATCAAGGGATGAGCCTCTTCACCTGTTCAATAGACGTATGTATATATATATATATATATATATATATATATATATTTGTATGCGTATATACGTGTATATGCATGCATGTGTGTATGTGTATATTTTCGGCTGATATATATATATATATATATATATATATATATATATATATATATCCGTGTGGGTACAGAACGAAGAATTTTTTCAACGTCCAAAACTTTAATTTAAAACAGTGCTCGATATATAATGTACTATATAGAGCTGTGAATATTATTATAAATTATACTTTAGAACATGTACATAATATCTCTATATATAGAGATAATATGTACATGTTCTAAAGTATAATTTATAATATATATATATATATATATATATATATATATATATATAAATTCTCTGTTTAGACCCCTTCTAATACAATATTTCCCCTTTCTGCTTCTCACCTTTTATTCCAGAAGTAGGATTTAAATTAAATTAATTTTATACCAACAATAGTCAGACAATATTATTTTAAACGGTAAAAGTTTTTAAAAAGCTTTTGACGGAGCCGAATATTACATCTTGTTATCTATTTTCTATATTTCTCTTTACCCTCTTTTTCCTTCTTTTAAATTTTATTTTCCATTTAATGTGTCTATCCCTTTCTTTCTACGCTCCTTAGCTGTCATATGTTACGATAGCTGTCTGTTGTGCATTTTTCTGCCAGTGTCACATTCAAATCTTTCCCTTTTTTGCTTTTTCCGCTTCTTTCTTGTTTCGTTTTCCCCTATTTTTCTTCCTGTAACACGTTTAAGTTTTGATTTCTTAACACAGAAGTAATCTTAAAGTCCCTTTTAATGATCGAGTCTTGAATCTAATTTCGCCGTCTCTTTCTCTTTTTACCCCTTCTTCCCTACACTCTTTATCAATGCGTAGACAACAACATTCTAACATAATCTCCTTTCTCATTTAACCCCCTCCATTTGTTCTTTCTTATTTACCTTCTTTTTTCTTGTTTCATGTAAACTTCAGGTGCATGAATATTTGTTTGACTGACTTTCCGGTATATGAATTTTGTTGATGAAAAGCGAGGTTTCATTGCCGAAATTGCCATACAACATATGTAATTTTCGGATATATATATTTCGGCAGCAACCTTTCTTCAAAACATGTTTCATAAAAATACAGTCAACAAGAAAGATTTAATTAATGTTTTATTAAACTTTTCCAGCATCTTAACATTTTTCTTTATGTAGGAGTTAAAAAATATGAAATTTATATTGTCCCAAGCACTTTCGTCCACTTCATTATGCATTTTTCATGGGTGTTTTTTTTTTTTATCTCGGGTGTTGTTAGTGAAACTATTCGGAGGACCCTAGATGTTATGTCAGGATTCTTCATCAGAGGCTACAACATAAGGTACGCAGATGATACAGAGCTGATAGCAGACACGGAAAGGAAACCACAAGACCAATTACAGAAGGTAGCTGAAGAGAGTGACAAAAAAGGACTACAAATAAACTGCAAGAAAACCGAATGCATGGTCATCAGCAAAAAGAGCAGCCCAAAATACTAAATACAGGTGGCAGATACTAAAATCAAGCAGGTACAAAAATTTAAATATTTGGGAAGTCTTCTAACAGAAGACGGAAGGTGCGACACAGAGATCCGAAGACGAATTTACATGGCAAATGACGCGTTCCAGAAGCTGAGTAGAGTATTAAGAGGTAAGAAAATTTTGCTAGAAACAAAGAAAAGAGTACTGGATTGTTATGTGATGTCTGTTCTTCAATATGGCAGTGAATGCTGGACAATATCATCAAAGATGAAGGAAAAACCTGAAGCAATTGAAATGTGGTTCTACAGAAGGATGCTGCAGATATCATGGATCGAGCATGTGAGTAATGATGAGATTTTGGAAAGGATGGAACTGAAAAGGAAATTAATACTGAGCATCAGGAAGAAATAGCTAAAGTTCCTGGGACAAACAATGAGGAAGAAGGGCTTGGAGAATCTGATACTAACATGTCAGATAGAGGGAAAAGGAGACAGGGAAAAACAGTGGATAACATATTTGAAGGGACTGAGCAGGTGGATGACAGAACGGGGGTTGCGTGGTGTTACAGGAGAAAGTGTGCTAAGAGCCACCAGGGATAAGGAGACGTGGAAAGCCATGATCGCTTACGTACTGAAAGGACAAGGCACATAGAAAAAAGTTGTTATTTTCTTCATGTTACCCGAAAAGTTGAATTTTTGAATGAGGGATTGACGGGTGTTGGCAGTCCCTAATCGGTTTTCAATACTGAATAATATTAGTTTGGATTCAGGCATTGCCATTATTAACATAAAATGAGGTTTTCGTGGTACAACAATTTTATGATCTACGTTGCTAGTTGTCGTTCCACGAGATTTTTCTGTAATGTTTTAGCTTCCATTACAGATTGCATCTAGAAAAACCCGCCCATCGATTCTCTAAAAATTCGACCAGCAACTTTTTGTTCTGGTGTTGCCCAACTCAGATTCTCCCATATTTCCAGTTCAGGCAAATATTTCTGTTTACGCATTTTATGCAGAAATAATTTTTCATTTTAAGGAGGGCAATTACTTACGTTTAGCATTTATCTTTCATTTTAATAACAGTTTTGAAGTGTGAACGAATCCAGCATATTGGCAAGTGCCGAAATAAATTTTGAAAAATCGTTAAATAACTTTACCCTTTTGTGAGGCCTTGTGAAGAAACAGGAAAGTTTTTATTGATGACTGATAAAAAGCAATATATTTCAAAATGAAAGAAATAAAAAAATGAATCTGTTTTGAAAATATGTTTATATTGTTTTGAATGTACTGGTATGTAAGGTTGAGAGACTCGGAACGGAGTTCGATTTCCAATCTAGATCGTTGAATTCTCTTTTCCACAAATACTGTTGAGAATGTTATGAATTAATCGCTTCTCTGAATTACAGCTATGAGTTAAATTAGCAGTACAGACGTTTAGAATAAAACAAATACTAGCAGTCATACTGAAGATGAGAAATCACACTGATTTCCAGTCAAAACGGCTGTGATGATGATGATTTTACTCTGTTTTTTTTCCGAAAGTTTTTTTCTTTACAAACCAACCTAATGACATCATCACCGAGCGGACTCTGAATTCTCACCTATCGCGATGAATGGATATTCCTCCATGGATGTTATGTGTCTTAAACGCCTATTGTGACAAACTCAATCTAGTCCTCAAGTACATACGATACATTACTAAAGATACTCAAAAAATGGTCGGTCTATTGTACAGCTGTAGTAAGTACTTGATTTTTCCGGCTATACTCTACATTTACAAGAGCTATATCAGGCCAAAAGTTGAATATTGCTGCAATATATGGACAAAAAACACCTAAACTTTACTTCCAGAAAAACGTCTGGGCTTTTATGGGTGATAAATTATTTTGCATTCTACAACTATCTCACAAAAGAAAGATTACCCGCTTCTCACTGCTCTATCGTTATTTACAAAATGTGCAGGCGAAATAATTTCTTAGTTCCACCAGTTATATTCTGGAAGATAGGAAATTAAGAATTAAAATCAACCTTCTTCTTCACCATGTGCTTAAAGAAAAAGTCGAAACCGGATTTCGCAATTAGATGCCAAATCGATTGTCTGACCAATGGAAGCGATTTGCAAAACTAACGGGACTTAGGGATGTAGTGCGAAAATATCTGAATGACTATAAAATCTTTGATCAGATTAGCGCCAGTCAGTCAGAGATGGAAGCAGCAGAGACAACAATCTAAAATGTAACAGAAGCTTCAAGTGGCCCGGACATTTGTCCTCTTTCTCCTTCTTTCTCGTGTGCTGATTACTTTTACTTCTTCTTCTCCATCTAAAAAACATTCCTACAAACGCTCGTACATACATACGTACGTATGCATGAACTTTTTCTAATAAATTACTACTACGAACATTTTTTAACTCTTGATACCCTCAACTCATTACTTGTTTCTCATTGAACATTTAATGCTACCAATTCTTGTTATTCTTTCTTTTAATAAATTTCTATTTTAATATGCAAAATATATATTTTATTATTCCACTCTACCCCTCATCCACACATTGCAATCTCTACAACCTACTGATGAAAACTCTCTGATGATAACGATATTAACCCTCTGATATTTCTGATGATAAATCTGCATCAAACTTGTAAGCTGTAAGGCCGAATTAATAAAAATTAACCATCTCCATACGGCTTCAATATTACTCATATCCGCCATGTCACACAAATTGTAAAAAAAATTCCATCATTCTCTTCTTATTCCTTTGGTGAGACGTCAGTTCTATCCGAGAATCTTCTTACTCCGAACCGATCACTTATGGAATCGACTCGTGATAAAATAATTTGCCGGTCACAGTAATATTAACCAGCTTAAGACTTGACGGTTATCTTCCCCACATATCCCTCAAATGTGCTTACTCTGTAACACTCTATCTAGTGTGGCACTTGGGTGCTGTGTAGGCGGGACATCATTGTAAAATATAGACGCACGATTCTGTTGACTGTTTTTCATTATTTTTTATCAAATTGTTTTTTTCTCTTTATCATGCATTTTATCACAAATATCTTGATTAAATAATATATAATGTTTAATGTTGGAATGAATTAGAAATGAAGATTTTTAGAAAAAATGCTTAAACTTTTAATGCGACTGTTAATCCTATATAAAATCAAAATAAAGTGTTGTAAGAATTGTTGTCCTACTGAAACGTTTTGTATTTTTGTAGGGTGGGAGATAACCAAAAACATTAATGCCCTAGACATTTATATGCTCAACCTAATCTTATATAAATTCAAAATAGGTTGTTACTGAAATGAGTAAGGAATATTTTCATTTTGAAATTTATTGTAATCCTTGATTAACATAACTATTACACTTAAGGTTATTTCATTCTTCTCATTATCCTAAACAAACTCAAAATAGAATGTTTATGCATGAAGCAATTATTGTTTTGTTCTTAAAATTAATCGTTCTTCATTACCAGAATCCTTAATCCTTAGAAACCTTTGATATTGTTAATCCTATAGAAGCACAAAGTAATGTGTTACTAAATGAGCAAGGAAGTGCTTTCCAATAGAAATTCTTTGTACTTCTTCATTACCAGAACCAATAATCCTTAGACAATTTATGTTATTCTTTATCTTATACAAATTCAAAATAAAGTTTTACTGAATGAGACAAGAATTGTTTTCTTTTGAAATTCTGTGTATTCTTTATTACCAAAACCACTAAGCGGTTGATATTTTATGCTAGACTTAATACTATACAAATTCAAACTAATTTGTTACTGAATGACTTAAGGAATATTTTCCTCTTGAAATTCTTTGTACTTCTTGATTCCTAGAACCACCAATTCTTAGTCTTTTTTATACAACTCTTAAACCTATACAAATTTAGAATAAATTTTTAATTAATGAAATATGTGTTGATTTCCTCTTGAAATTCTTTGCAATTCTGGATTACTAGAACAACCAATTTTTAGACATGTTATTCTAATTTTAGTCCTATAGGAACACATAATAATGTTTTACTGAATGAGGTAAAGATGGAATTTTTCTTGAAATTCATTGTAATTTTGTATTACCGGAAGTATAAATCCTTAAATATTTTGTATTACCGGAAGTATAAATCTTTAGATATTTTGTATTACCGGGAGTATAAATCCTTAGATATTTTGTATTACCGGAAGTATAAATCCTTAAATATTTTGTATTACCGGAAGTATAAATCTTTAGATATTTTGTATTACCGGAAGTATAAATCCTTAAATATTTTGTATTACCGGAAGTATAAATCCTTAAATATTTCGTATTACCGGAAGTATAAATCTTTAGATATTTTGTATTACCGGAAATGTAAATCCTTAAATATTTTGTATTACCGGAAGTATAAATCCTTAAATATTTCGTATTACCGGAAGTATAAATCTTTAGATATTTTGTATTACCGGAAGTGTAAATCCTTAAATATTTTGTATTACCGGAAGTATAAATCCTTAAATATTTTGTATTACCGGAAGTATAAATCTTTAGATATTTTGTATTAGCGGAAGTATAAATCCTTAAATATTTTGTATTACCGGAAGTATAAATCCTTAAATATTTTGTATTACCGGAAGTATAAATCTTTAGATATTTTGTATTACCGGAAGTGTAAATCCTTAAATATTTTGTATTACCGGAAGTATAAATCCTTAAATATTTTGTATTACCGGAAGTATAAATCTTTAGATATTTTGTATTACCGGAAGTATAAATCCTTAAATATTTTGTATTACCGGAAGTATAAATCTTTAGATATTTGTATTACCGGAAGTATAAATCCTTAAATATTTTGTATTACCGGAAGTATAAATCCTTAAATATTTTGTATTACCGGAAGTATAAATCCTTAAATATTTTGTATTACCGGAAGTATAAATCTTTAGATATTTTGTATTACCGGAAGTATAAATCCTTAAATATTTTGTATTACTGGAAGTATAAATCTTTAGATATTTTATGCTAGAAATTATCTTGTACAGACTAAAAGTAAGTTTTTACTGAATGAAGTAAGGATTGTCTTTCTCTTGAAAATAGTTTTACTTCAGAATTGCTAGAATGACTAATCGTTACATACATATATATACTAACCATAATCATATACAAAACTCAAAATAATGCTTTGCTGAGTGAAGTAATAATTGTTTTTCTCTTGAATTGTATTTCTACATTACAAAACCTTTAATCTTTAGATATTTTAATGCTAATAATAATCCTATACAAACTCAAAATTATATTGAAGAAGCTAGGGAATGTTTTATTTATAGAAGACTTTGTAATACCGCCTAACGAGAAACATTAATTCTTAGACATTTTTAAGCTACTCTTGATCATAATACTAACTCAAAATATAGTTCATTGAAATAGGTAAGAATTGTTTTCTGCTTTGAATTCTCTGTTTTTGGATTAACAGATCCGCTCATCCTTAGAGATTTTTTTGGTATAAAAAATCAAAAGAAAGTGTAACTGAATGAGGTAAGGATTATTTTAATCTTGAAATTCTTTGTACATTGAGATCACCAGAACCATTAATACTTCGATTTTATATGATAATCTTAATCCTAAAGTAACTCAAAATAAATTGTTACTAAATGGGTTCAGGCATTTTTTCCTCTTGAAATTATTTGTACTTTTAGATTGTCAGGATCACTAATCCTTAGACTTTTAATGTTAATCTTAATCCTAGAAGAATACAAAATAAATTCAGGTGAGTATTGCTTTCCACTTTTTTTTTAATCATATCACCCCAAGCAAGGCGAAAACGCCACTGATGCGCAGGGGGCTACGTAAGAGTGAAAAGATTGGAAAAGAGAAAAAACGGAAATTACATCCTAAACAGGAAACAAGGAATGAGCCTCTTCACCTGTTCAATAGACGTGGGTGGAGTGTGAACCGGGCGATAGTTTAGTCTATCTACTCCAATTGAAAAAAAAAATAAATAAAAAAGAGTGAAAAGATTGGAAAAGAGAAAAAACGGAAATCACATCCTAAACAGGAAACAAGGGATGAGCCTCTTCACCTGTTGAAACTATTTTTACTTCTGCATTATGAGATCCACTAATCCGTAAATATTTTTATGTTAATCTTAATCATATTCAAATTCCTAATATAGTTTTACTAAATTAGGTAAAGAATGTTTTCTTCTTGAAAGTCTTTGTACTTTTGGATTACAAGAACCACTGATCGTTAGAGATTATGCTAATTTTAATATAAAAAATCCAAATATAGTGTTACTGAATGAGGTAAGAATCATTCAGAATCCTCTTGAAATTCCTTGTGCTTCTGGAATATCAGAACCACTAATCATTAGGCTTTTGATGCTACTCTTAATCCTTAATTGTTTCCTCTTGAAATTATTAGTTCATCTGAATTACAAGAACCACTAATTCTCAGATGTTTTATGCTAGTAATGATAGTATACAAACTCAAAATGCTGTGTTACTGAAAGAAGCAAGGATTATTTTCTCTTGATATGAATCTTTGAATTTTTATCGTTGTGGTGCAGTGGATATCGGCAAAGAACGAGAAATCGGGGAGCCGAGTTTGAATTCCAGTTGAATTGATTGCATTCACTTACGCACAAATACCCTTGGGAAAGGTATTAATCCGTCTCTTCCTTCCAGTTATAGGCTAAATAACAGAACAGATTAGGTTCTATAGCCTTGGCTGGCAACGAGTCTACCGCAGAAAGCAATGGCAACCTACTGCGGGATAATGTTCTGCCCAGTCAGTCATGTCTCTTTCGAGACATGATCGCCCAAGCGTGTATCACGTATGGCACTGAACTGATACCACAAAATAAATTCTTCGTAAATGAAACAAGAACTACTTTCCTCATTAAATTCGTTATACTTCTCGATTACCAAAACTACCAATCCTTACAATTTTTTATGCTACACTTAATCCAATACAAACTCAAAATAATATTTTACTGAATAAAGTTTATCTTGAAATTCATTGTATTTAAGGATTAACTAAATCTCTGATCCTTAGACATTTTTAATGCTAATCTTAATCATATACAATTTCAAAATAAAGTATTACTGAATGAAGTAAAGATTGTTTTCCTCTTGAAATTCTTTGTATTTTTAGATTATCAGAAACACTAATCCTTAAAATTTTTTATGCTCCTCTTAATATTATACAAACTCAAAAGAAAAGTATACGGTAAGGATTGTTTTTTCTTGAAATCCTTTGTACTTCCTGGTTACCAGAACATCTAATCCTTAGTTTGTTCTCATACGTCAGCTAATCCTATGAAAACTCAGATATGGTGTTACTAAATGAAGTGGCTTAAGACCTATCACGTTGAATACACCGGTTCTCACTCGATCACCGAAGTTAAGCAACGTTGAGCCTGGTCAAAGCTTAAATGGGTGACTTGGGAATAGCAGGTGCTGTAAGTGTATAGTGACGGATGTGCGTTGTGGTGCAGTGGATATCGGCTCGGAAAGAGAAATCGGTGAGCCGAGTTCGAATTCCAGTTGAATACCCTGCATTCACTTAAGCACTGGTACCCTACAGTTATGGGTTAAATAACAATGGTAGGACTTGGGGACCCTTCCCTTAAAAAAACCAAACAAATCTCAATGAATCTTGATACTCGATTGGAAAAATGTATTACTACACGCAAAACTTATATAAAAAGCGACAATAAATTGTTGAAAGAACAAGGTATTACCAGCAATAAATAAATAAAGTTTAGCTGGCAATAAATGACCCCGACGAGGTTGATTTGCCATAAAATCCAACTAACCAACAACAACTAAATGAAGTAATGAGTGTTTTCTCTTTGAAATAATTGATACTTTTTGATTACCAGAACCACTATTCCTTAGATATTTTTATGATTAAATTTAATCCTATACAAACTCAAAATAAAATGGTTTTGAATGTGGCCAGGATTTTTTTTCCTCTTTAAATACTTTGTATTTCTAGATTACCAAAACAACTAATCGTTAGACTTTGTTAATGCTAGTCCAAATCATATAAGAACTCAAAATTATGTGGTCCTGGGCATGACGGTAAACTGCATCCGGCAGCAATGTCTCTTATTGGGAGGTTGTGAGGAGCATGAAACCAGCTCTTAATTGCTGTTGTTCTCAGGTCCACCCTGACCCAGAGTGGTAGCACCTGTTAGGGTCCCAGCTGTGAGCAAACAGTTAGCCTCAAACTGGGGTCAAAACACTATGAAAGTTTAAAAATACACATTTATAGAAACATATACAAAAATAGACTTTTATAAAAAAATATACATTTTTGAAGGAAAATTATTACCAACAATACAGTTTTTTAAAAAAAATTATTACCATAACAAATTTTTGAAAAAAAATTATTCTCAACAAAACATTTTTGCATACAAAACTAGAAGATATTTTCAGTTTTCTAAAATAAAAAGAATAAAAACAAAATATTTTCCTTGAAACCTGACTAAATCAACCTTCTCACTATAATAGAACATTAAAAATTAAATTAACCCGAACATTAAAAATTAATTTAACCCCACTTTCTTGGCATTAAACAACCCACAGAGGTTGATATGCCGTTAAACAAAACTCAAACTCAAAATGATGTGTTTTTCAATATATGTAAGGATTGTTTTCCTCTTGAAATTCATTGTTCTTCTTGATTACTAGAAGAAAGAAAACTTATATTAAAACAACTGTTAATTCAATACAAGACCAAATAAAGAAAGTTACTGAATGTGGTTGTTGTAAACAAAACAATGCTAAAATTAACAAATCCATTTTTTTACTCCTTCACATTTCATTCTCTAATGAAGCTTTTTTTAAAGCGAGATATTTTAGATTTATAAATGAGCAGCCAGTATTGCGGTTGGAATTTAAGAAATCTCTCTTTTTTAAAACAATTTGTCAAAAAAAAAAAAGGTTTCGTAAGTTATGTAGCTGTTATCGCTCTTGGTTGTATTTATTGCTTCCATCTCATTTCTAGCCTATTTTGTATTCAAAGAACTCGTCGTCTCCTATGAAAAATTTGTTATAACTGATCAATATAACGAAGAATTCGAAGTCTGTTCTAGCCAGATTTTTTTTATTGTTTCATGGTAGGAACAATCACTGCCAAACACATGGTTTTAAGAACACCCAAGACAAATATGAGCATGGAGAAACCAAGTAAGAGAAACAGACAGACAGACAAAAAAATAAACAGATCGACTATATAACTTGTACTGCAAAATATATCCAAGTGGCGACTGGGAAAGTTATCATCTCCCAGTGATATGCAAACTTAGAATGAAACTACGGAAGCAAAAGAAGACTATGCCATCCCTTAAATTGCAATACGACAGACACTTGAACGACCCGAATCTGAAGGAGAAATATTTGGACAGTGTAAAGAGTGAGATACGAGAGATAAAAGGAAAATGAAAACTCGAAGGACATTTAAAAAAAAAGCTTTAGAAATATCAGAAATGAAAATCATCCCAAAGAATTTTAGACGAAGAAAAAAGTGGGGATAACAGACGAACATAGAAATGTGGTTTTAGAGAAGAATGCTTAGAACCCCATGGATTAAGTATGTGAGTAACGACAAATTCTTAGAGAAAATGAAAGTCTTATGGACCAGGTTAAGGTCCGAAAAGAACAACACGACCACCAGGGTAGAAATAACAAATATATATTACAAGAAATAACAATACAAAATGTGGAAGGTGTTAGTATGACTCTCAGTTTGGTTTGGAGTGAACTACTACTAACTCGACTGACTCTGACTCTCTCTCTCTCTCTTGAGAGGCGTTGTATATATAGTGTGTGGAAGAGTTCATTCTGGAATTAAGGTAAGGGTCCATGACAGAAAGCAAACAGTAAATTTATATTTTCCATCAGGAAAAGACAGTTGAGGTTTCTGCAGCAGATAATGAGAAAGGAAGGCTTGGAAAATCTGATACTCATAGACAGGTGGGATGGAGGAAAACAACGCTTAACAAATTTAATGAGCTTGAGGAAATGTATAGCTGAACAGTATTTAGAAGAGATGACAGAAAGACAAAGTTTAAGACCTATAAGGGATAAATGGAGAACCATGATCGCCTACGTCGTGAGGGTACACGGCATATGAAGAAGAAGATCATTACTGTTTTTATTCCATTTTTATTTATTTTCTGTTTCGGAAAGGTTTATTTTGAATTCTCATCTTGTAACACTTGGTAGTGGATATTGATTTTACGTTCGGAGTCATTTTTACCCCAACCATGAAAAGCTGCGCCACGAGAATATCCTCCCTCATCCTCAGTGCGTTTTTCTCAGAAGGGAAAGCAGAATCGTTATCTTCTATTTGTAGATTCTTTTGTGATGTGGTTTGGAATGCTTACATGATTAGTACCCACCTCTTCACATCTGTGCTTGTAAATGTTCGTTGGTTGTTTTGTTTTTATGGCATATCAACCTCGGCGGGTCATTTATTGCCAACTAAACTTTTATTTATTTATTGCTGGTAATACCTTTTTCTTTCAACAATTTATTGTTGTTGTTTTTTTTATATATGTGTTGTGTCTAGTAATACTTTTTTCTTTTCGAGTATCAAGATTCATTGAGATTTGTTTTTAAGGGCAGGGTCCCCAAGTCCTACCTTTGTTATTTAACCCATAATTGGAGAGAAGGGACGGATTAATACCTTTCCCAAGGGTCAGTCAGTTAAGTGCAATACGTGATACACGCTTGGGCGATCATGTCTCGAAAGAGACATGACGGACTGGGCAGAACATTATCCCGCAATAGGTTGCCATTGCTTTCTGCGGTAGACTGGTTGCCGACCAAGGCTATAGAACCCAATCTGTCCTGTTATGTAACCCATAACTGGAAGGAAGAGACGGATTAATACCTTTCCCAAGGGTATTTGCGCGAAAGTGAATGCAATGAATTCGGCTGGAATTCGAACTCTGCTCCCCGATTTCTCGTTCCGAGCCGATATCCAATGCACCACAACGCACATCCTTCCCAATGGTACCGGTGCTTAATTGAATGCAGGGTATTCAACTGGAATTCGAACTCGGCTCACCGATTTCTCGTTCCGAGCCGATATCTACTGCACTCCAACGTACATCCGTCACTATACGCTTACAGCACCTGGTATTCCCAAGCTGTCACCCATCTAAGTACTGACCAGGCTCAACGTTGCTTAACTTCGGTGATCGAACGAGAACTGATGTATTCAACATGATATGGCAATAAGCCCTGCTTGTAAATGCACAGAACACATTCTAGAAATAAAGATGAAATAATCAGGGACTCTTAATTCCTCCTTGTCGTACGTCTGAAGCGTTTTAACTCTTTCCGTATTGGGGTCCTCGTCAGGCATGTGAGACTTTTGTAGATCGATAAAGTCACTCTTTTAGACCGATACATTGAGGGGATTCGCAGATTAGGATGCGGTTTCTAATGGATGACTAGAAGAAAGTCTTCACTGATGCAGACATATGTTGCTGTGAAGCCAACAAAGCACGTATTCATCTTCTTCTATGTGCCGTGTTTCTTCAGGACGTAGACGATCATGGCTCTCAACATCTCCCTATCTTTAGTGGCTCTTAGCACGATTTCTTCTGTTCCTCCACCCAAACCCCGCTCTGTGATTCACTTGCTCAAACCCGTCAAATATGTTACGCATTGCTTTCTCTTGTTTCACTTTCCCCATGTCAAACCTGTGAGTATTAAATTCCCCAAGACCTTCTTCCTCATTACATGTTCCAGGAACTTTAGTTGTCTTTTGCTAATGTTAATTATTAGTTTCCTTTTCGTTTCCATCCTTTCCAAGACTTCATCGTGGCTCACATGTCCGGTCCATGATATCCTCAGCATCCTTCTGTAGAACCACAGTTCGGTTGCTTCACGTCTCTCCTTCAATTTTGACGAAATTGTCGACAATTCTCCGCCATATTGAAGGACAGACATCATATAACAATCCAGTACTATCTTTGTTTCTAACGGAATTTTCCTGTCTGCCAATACTCTAATCAGCTTCTGGAATGCATCCTTGGCCATGCTAATTCACCTTCGGATCTCCGTATCGCACTTTCCGTTTTCTGTTGGAACACTTCACAGATATTTAAATTTCTGTACCTGCTTGATTTTAGTATCCTACACTTGTCGTTGGCATTTTGGGCTCCTCTTTTTATTGATGACAATGCATTCAGTTTTCTTGTTTTTTGTAGTCCCTTTTTCCCGCTTTCTTAAGCTAACTTCTGTAGTTAGCTACAGTTTTTAGTTTCCTTTCCATGTCTTCTATCAACATTTTATAATCTGCATGTCTTAAATTGTTCAGATTGTGGCCACCATGGTGAATTCTGGCATGACTTTTAGGGCTTTCATATTAGTCTCGCCGTACTAGTTGAATGGACCCGGTGAACAGTTTTCATTTAGAAAGGTAAGCGATTTCTTGTTTGATGACATATATACTATTATTGCACCGCTTATCAGAATGAAAACCTAACTGAATCATGAGGAATTGATTTTTATAAAGCGATGAGAGCATAGTTAATATAATCTTTATTAATACTTTAACCATGACGGATCCAATTCAGATACCTCCGTATGTGTAAGGGTCTTGATGGCTTCCATTCTCTTTTCATAACCAGTGACGATTCTACGGTGGGGTGGGGTGGCAGAAGAGCCCGATGTCCTCTCCTCGAATTTTGGTTGGCCCCTCGGTTCCCCCATTTAAATCTTATAAGCTTCAAATATTTATGAAACTCATCAGTCACTGACATTAAAATTAAAATTAAAATCGAAAATAAAATCGAAGCAATATAGCATGTATATTAACTTTGATTTCTGTCAATCTAGCTGCCATATTTGATGTTTTGTTTCAGGGTCATAGAGAAATAATATTATTTAAATTACTTTTTTATTTATTTGCTGAAAAGATAAATTACTTTTTAGTTGTTACTTGTACAGCATTTTGATTGATTTCATTACATTATTTTATTTTCGCTTGTTTTTTTTTTGCTTTTATTTTTGTACTTTAAAATGTTTTGTAGGGGAAAAAAACTAGATTAGACAAATCATATTGTTCTGCTTGTGTTGACGTTAGTATTACCTCTCTGATTTTTTAAAATTAAATTCTCTAGTGTTCCAACAGCTTGAGAGTAGAAAAGAGGGCAAGAATAGATTAGAACTCCACTACTATAAATGAAAAGTTATTCCGTTTAGTTTATTGAAGTAATATTGAAATTAACCTCTCTTGTGTTCCAACAGCTTTAGAGTAGAAAAGAGGGCAAGAATAGATTAGAACTCCACTACTATAAATGAAAAGTTATTCCGTTTAGTTTATTGAAGTAACATTGGAATTAACCTCTCTTGTGTTCCAACAGCTTGAGAGTAGAAAAGATGACAAGAATTGATTAGAACTCCACTACTATAAATGAAAAGTTATTCCGTTTAGTTTATTGAAGTAACATTGAAATTAACCTCTCTTGTGTTCCAACAGCTTGAGAGTAGAAAAGATGACAAGAATTGATTAGAACTCCACTACTATAAATGAAAAGTTATTCCGTTTAGTTTATTGAAGTAACATTGAAATTAACCTCTCTTGTGTTCCAACAGCTTGAGAGTAGAAAAGATGACAAGAATTGATTAGAACTCCACTACTATAAATGAAACGTTATTCCGTTTAGTTTATTGAAGTAACATTGAAATAGACGTGGGTGGAGTGTGAACCGGGCGATAGTTTAGTCTATCTACTCCAATTAGTCTATCTACTCCAATTAAGTGCTTTGGTTATTCACACTCCTCCCCATGATAAATTCAACTGAGATAGCTCTGCATGTATGAGGGTTTTGATGGCTACTTTTCTCTTAAATTAATATGTGATAAACCCCACTTCTGGTTTGGGGATGCGTTTTGATTTCAGATTTCTTATATAAAATAGAAAAATTGTTATTGTTTCAAAGGAGAAAGAACTTTAATCTCAAGTGTTTCTTTTTTTAAAAATTATGTTCCTTAGTTTTTATAATAACTATTTTATATTCATTGCAATTAACTAATCAATATACCATATGTCTTGACATACAGTACTATGCAAAAGTATTAGGACAAGAACTATTTTATCTTTTATGAGGCATATTGACAGAAAATAAACAATTTAATTAAAGTAATTTTATTTGATTTGAACAAGAAAAAATACTTGTTACAAAATAAATTTAATATTTAGTATAATAGCCTTTTGCTTTGAAATAATAAAATAACTGCAACAATTTACCACACCTAGTATATATATATATATATATATATATATATATATATATATATATACATATATATATACATATATATATATATATATATACAATACTGTGCAAAAGTATTAGGGAAAGAACTATTTTATCTTTTATGAGGCACATTGACAGAAAATAAACAATTTAATTAAAGTAATTTTATTTGATTTACTCAACAAATGCTGTCACAAAAAATACTTGTTACAAAATAAATTTAATATTTAGTATAATAGCCTTTTGCTTTGATCACAACCTTCATTCTGTCAGTCATTGACATTACAAGCATCTTCAATGTATCTAATGGTATCTCCTGCCAAGCAGCTTGTATATGTTCTCAAAGTGTGTCTTGCGAAGTAATATTAGATTTATCAATTCGAGAAAGCGGGGAATAAGAAAAAAGTCAATCATATCCAAGGATAATAGAATACTGAGTAGTTTCAAAATAATTTTAATACATTTCTTTTACACCTAGTTTTAAATCATCAATATTTATTAGCAATTTACTTGGCTTTTCACTCTGTATTTGATTTTCAGTGAGGTTTTAAGGACCCCCCTGTCTTAATACTTTCGTACCCTACCGGCAGTGTGCAGAGGGTGAGTTTAAACTTTATTTTGTTGCTTCATAAAAGATAAAATCGTTCTTGTCTTAATACTTTTGCTCACTACTGTATAACACACACTGGCATATAACACGCACTTGTAATTTGGAAAATACATTTTAGTAAAACAATAATATTCTATAGATAATTATATTTGTTTATACATTTTAAAATATTTCGATTTCTAATAATAAATAAATCATTTATAATTATATATATATAGTGGTCATAAATCCGAAATAAAAACGGCTTGGAGATAAATCCCAAAGAATCCTATTAATATTAAATAACAACACTGATCCAGGCAGAAGACTCAATGAAATTAAATTTATTTATTTGCAGAATCGATATTTATTTCATAAAAATATTCAAATTTTCTTAATTCGGATGGCCATTTGAGCGGTTAAATTTAACACCCATCTCATCAACGAAATCAAAACATTATGGGAAAATAAATTTATTTTCCCATAATATTTTATGAGACGCATGTTAAATTTAGCTGTCAAAATGGCCACCCGATTAAAGAAATATATATATATATATATATATATATATATATATATATATATATATATATATAATTGGGTACCTCCAGTAATTCGCTGAAAAAATAGGATTGCGTTATGAAAAACGACGACAAATTTAATAAAAACAAAATTTTATCGTCAAAATGCTTATTCTATTTTTAAGAGAACAAAACAAATTATTTTATTATTCCATTACATTTTTAATCCTTCCTATATCTTTGTTAGAAATATTGTTTTCCCAGCAGTAGAGGCCAAAGAAGTTTTAGGGTCTTTTTTGCAGTGAAAAACACTTTCATTTAGAAATTCTTGCAAAAATCGAATAATTGTTGTATTCTAATTAAAAAGAAATCACACATAAATGGCATAATTTTTCAAATATTTATCTTTAGAAAATCATGGTAGAAGTAGTTCTATATCTGTTAAAGACCATCAGCCCTTTAGTTAATATAATAAATTTTTGATAAATTAAAATTTCACACCTTTCATATTTATATTATTTAAAAGCAGGACTCGTCAATTTTTTTTGTTAAACTGATATTTTTGCTCTGATTCGTAAAATATAGAATAATATTATAAAACTACGAAATTATTTAATTGCAAAAGTTTAGAACAAATTATCAAAATGCAATAATTTTGTATGTGTATAAACATACCAATTTTTGTAAGTACGGGCGACCATACACGACACTATTAGATAATAATAGTAATAAATGTAGTAATCTAATGTCAATGTTAATTTCTAAATATCGATAAAAACATTTGATTACGTAGAATATTTTCCTAAATTTTTAAGATTACCAAATTCATAAAAATGATATTAAAACGACACCACGTTATTTTCATCAATTCTGTTGTACTGATAAATCTATGGTCGAACAACATTATACCTGTTATCCCGCTGCCAGTACGTCAATATTTTAAATAAACAGCTACTGTTGGGATAAAAAATGCATTTCCGCGATCAAATTATATTTCTTTCAAATCAGAATAATTATACTTTAAATCAGTTAATATTCCTAGAATAATATTTTGGAAAGGCATATATTTATTTTATAAGATTTTTTTTAATAAATCGAATAACATTGCAATAAACGCAGACTAAAAATGGCACTAAAATCAATTTTTAGAAAAAAAGGGAAACCCCAAGAAACTAACTCCTTACAGTCAAGTTAAATTAGTTTTGAAGCACAGTAAGAGCCATACGAGGACTAGAGTGCTAAGAACGGATGTTAGCGTTGATTTTTATCATAACTTAAATAAACACCCCCCTCACATATATATATATATATATATATATATATATATATATATATCGTAACTTAAACATATATATTGTGCATTTGGGCAACAATCTCTCTTTTATACAGGTTTCATTAAAATAACAGACAAAGTATTATCATTAAGTTTTATTAAAAAAATTTTCATGTCTTCGTATATTTTTTTCTTTTCGGAACTCAAATTATAGAAGAATTGTTCAAAGCTTTTTTACTTTCGAGCGCTTTCGGCTATACTTTTAGCCATTATCAAGAATTAATTTTGTTTTTCTTATATGTCGAATGTTTATGCATTTAGAGTCTTATGTATGTTCCGAACACGGTAAGCACATTGTTACCGTGTTTGTAATTTATGTTATTAAGTGTTAGATCTCCCTTTTTCTTAGTAATGCCTCCATTATATTTAATCTTCTTTTGCATGTGGATGATGCTATTATGTATTATCAACGAGGATATCACGGATAAGTCATGAAATATCTCAATGTGTGTTTAAATGAAATCTGATGGAACTGTTGTGGGAAAGGTTTAAGGTCAATCTTCTCGTCAATCTTTTTGATATAGCCAATGTAATTGTTTATGTATATGGATAGTTGAGGAACACAGTTCTTCAAAGCACACACAGACACACACAGACACACACACACACACACACACACACACACACACACACACACACACACACATATATATATGTATAGCGGCCATAATATAAGGAACGGAAACAACAAATATATAAATATGTGTATTACGTAAAAGTAATGCATGATTAGCAATGAAATTTTTACCGAATCGTAATGCATAAATATTATACAAAGTTGCACAAATTTACATAATAGATTCTTTTTTAAATAAAGATTAAATGGAACAAAGGAAATCAGCTACTGGATAAAAGTTAAGGAACGATCTTGTTAAGATTTCATTGTGAACAAAATATCAACAAAATTTAATATTTGGTAATTTTTAATGACTTATCTGCATCGTCGACGACATGATCTAATCAATTTCTTACAAAAATTAGCCGTAATTTTCTCTCATTCGTCTTTCAAAAACTTCCATGGGTGATTCTGGTTTTTCAGTAAAAATTTCATTGCTAATCATGCATTACTTTTTAAGTAATACACATATTTATGTCTTTGTTGTTTTCGTTCCTTATGTTATGGCCGCTATTATGTATATATATATATATATATATATATATATTCTGGGCTATTCAGTGAGAAATTTATGTTCTAATATAGTACTGTTTTTATATTTGTAAATCGATTTTTAATCATAATTTATTCCGTTTTGTAAGCATATATTTTTTAAATTTACAAGATTAGGATTTAGTGCCTCTACGACCCAACTGGCTGTAGAGGCAGAAAATGTACTGAACCCCCAGTTGCAGTTGTGTTTGCAGAAAAGCTTGATGGAGCCGAACCCTATTCAGGCTATTTGGGAATTTAGAATTTTCCTTCTCCTACACTAGTCACCAGCCAATGCTATACGACACAATGACTTGCTTTTTAGTCGTAGAGAAGAGGTGAATTTATGCTTTTCTCAAGGGTATTGACGCACAGTAGCTACTCCAGCATTTAAGCATCGTTTATTCAGTAATGAATTTGAACACTCTTGGCTATTGGCGTGAATATAATGAAGTCAACTAAAGTTTGAATTTGGGTCTCCTATCAATCAATTCGAGCCGCTATAGGTGTTAGTTTCGCCCATCTTTGGTGGTACAAGTTTAATTTAAAAGGCGAAAAAAGAAGTGATTCATGCATTAAAAATGCGTTAACTGAAAATATATGATATTACACACTTTTACAAGATCCATTTTCATATTTAAAGTGGATGAATTTCAATGTATTACGATATATACGAGAGGCGCAAGAAACTGCTCGACCAAAAACCCTTCCTGAAAAAAATGTGCATCTGAATTATACAATATATAAATATATATTGTCGAGCTTTTGAATATTTTTCATTTAGAAACGAGTTATTTCCGCAACCCATGTTTCAACCTCTCTGTATTATCAGGCGATTTATAAATACTGATTTTCCAAGGTTTTAAAACGTACAACAGAGATTTTTACGAACGCGCTACTCGAATTCTTAAACAACCGAAAATTTTAATATATATATATATATATATATATATATATATATATTGAAATTTGTGTATTTAGACAGAAAATTTTCTTTTAAGCATGTCAGATTAAATAACTTGCAAACAATATGTTTACTTATTTTTAATAAAATTCGTTCATACTCACTGATAATCTTTGGCGTATTACAATCAAAAGGTGTCAGGAATGAGCTGTAACGTTGACAGATGTTATTTCCATTTATTTTTTAAGGTACCCAAGTACTTTCAGTCTCTTTCTGAGGTCATCTTCAGGGGTGTGAGTTATGGTAACAGATAATGTAACATTAACTAGACGTTTTACGTTACATTTGTAGACATCTACAACAACATTCCTATCTACATTTACAATATAAAAAATAATGATTGATAATACAACTATCCTACACCAAGAAAACAACAAAAGCAAACTACAGATTCTCGAGGCAATATTCATTAAAACACTTCAGCCGTCAATGAATAGAATCAGCTATGAATACTGTAGTAATGTTTTAAAATGTTTGTAAAAATAACAGTTTTTTTCATGCTTTAACTCGTGCATGACCAGGCAAAATTACATGACTCTATCAGCCACTCCGTTCGCTGTCTGGAAAATGTGTGATATACGAGGCTAAATAAGAGATGGAATCTGAACAGGGAGGATGTGCAGCGTCAATTAACATGCCTATTTTTTATATCTCAGTATCAGTTAATTTCCTTTTGTAAATCAAATCTCCAAATTTTTGTTCACTTCTGCTGTGGCTAGATATTGAACTCAGAACTCATAGGGTTACTTCTTAGATTCAGTGAGTTAAGTGTCATACGTGATACACGCTTGGACGTTCGTGTCTCGAAAGTGACATGACTGGCTGGGCAGTAGGTTGCCATTGCTTTCTGCGGTAGACTGTTTGCCAGCCAAGGCTAAAGAACCCAATCTGTCCTATTATTTAACCCATAACTGGAGAAAATAGACGGATTAATACCTTTCCCAAGGGTAGTATACAAAAACCTTGACAGTTAGGGAGGAAAACGAAGAAAGGAGAAAAGTAAGGAAAGGGGAAAAGGAGGAAAAAAGAGAAAAAAATTTACTTAGTATGCATTCTTTGAGGACAAATTCCAAAATGAATCTTCGCTCCGATTAATTAAAAGGAATACACATGTAAATTTTATATCTTCCCGATTACATAAATAGCAAACCGAATGTTTTTGTATTTAAATGTAAATCGTTTGTACAACCAAGATCAAACATTGCCTGATGAAGAGATTCTATCTCGAAACATAGAAATTTCCGTGTCGCAATGTACAATTAATTCATAACTATATGATTATATTAAGCTTTACAATATTCATTATATTGAGCACTGTTTATAATAAAATAAATGCCGGGGTACTAAAAATAGTAAAACCTTGAGTCCTCGTCACATGGATTTATATATATATATATATATATATATATATAGAGAGAGAGAGAGAGAGAGAGAGAGAGAGAGAGAATATAGCCTGTGCTAAGTCGTATAAGAAAGAGTGGTTCAATGTTTTACATGTGACTGGTTGCAATAATCAAAGATTTTCGAATCAGCCTGCATATTGTTACAAACGCCTTCTCTTTGCCGGCAGAAGGATGTCGTTAAGTCTCTTTATTTGTTGGGGAATATTTTATTTTAATTGTCCCCCGATAATTATTTACCCGTCATTTCTACCCCCCTCCTTATAAACACGTATTTATATTAACCTTCTATTTTTGTTCTTCATTTTCGTAACTGTTTTTCGTTTGATTTGTGATTCCAGCGATTTTCTCCTGATGAGAAATTGGCCGAAAGAGCTCTAGAGACTATAAATAAATTCCTTGTTTTTAAAGTTATATATATATATATATATAGAAACTTATTTATGAATGGAACTTTGTCTGTCTGTGTGTATATATGTGTGTGTATGTCTCTGTGTGTATGTCTGTGTATGTGTCCGTTACCTATAGACTTCAAAACGGCTGAACCGATTTTCTTGAAAATTTACACAGTTGTACTGTGGTACAGTGGATATGGTCTCGGAACGAGAAACCGGGGAGCCGAGTTCGAATTCCAGTTGAATCCATTGTATTCACTTACGCGCAAATACCCTTGGGAAAGGTATTAATCCGTCTCTTCCTTCCAGTTATGGGTTAAATAGCAGGACAGACTGGGTTCTATAGCCTTGGTCGGCAACCAGTCTACCGCAGAAAGCAATGGTACCCTTCTGTGGGATAATATTCTGCCCAGTCAGTCATTTCTCGAAAGAGACATGACCGCCCAAACGTGTATCACGTATGGCACTTAACTGACTGACTATAAGCGTCTGCGAGTGTTCTTAGCTAAGTTTTGTGTCGAGGTACCTCCGATAAATATCGATAATCGCAAAAAATCGGGTTATAGAAGAAATGGTCAGTTATTAATCAAATTAAAAAAACGAGCACTTTTAAGTTTTTTCTACTGTTGAGACTTAACAATTATCCTCACTATAAATTGATTGTTAGATCTAGCCTTTCTCTAAAAAAATATTCCATCTATGTTAGAATGTTATATTTGACCAATTCTTTAAATAATGCTAGTCGTAGTATGCTGGGTATTATTATTATTATTATTATTATTATTATTATTATTTATCACCACAAGCTGTCCACTGGCATATAGTTTTTTTTTTTTTAATCGTATCATCCCGAGCAATCATCCCGAGCGGTAACGCCACTGATGTGCAGGGGGCTACGTAATAGTGAAAAGTTTGGAAAAGAGAAAACCGGAAACCACATCCTAAATAGGGAACAAGGGATGAGCCTCTTCACCTGTTCAATAGACGTGGGTGAAGTGTGAACCGGGCGATAGTTTAATCTATCTACTCCAATTGAAAAAAAAAAAAAAGAAAAAGAAAAATAGTAAAAGGAGTGAAAAGATTGGAAAAGAGAAAACCGGAAACCACATCCTAAACAGGGAACAAGGGATGAGCCTCTTAACCTGTTCAATAGACGTAGGTGGAGTGTGAACCGGGCGATAGATAGATCTATCTACTCCATGTCGGTGACTTAGTCGTAGCCCATCTTTTCAATCTCTACCATTTCAATCGGTTTTCTTGCAACTTTTGCACAAAATTTGTTTACTATTATTATTATTTTTTTCATAATCGTTTCGCCTCAAGTAAGACGCTACATAAGACGAGGGCGAAGAGAAAGAAAAGCAGGTTACATGGGGTGTCAGAGAATGGATAAGAGAAGGATAAGAATACTGGTTACGTGAGAGTAGAGGGAAAAGGGGAGAACAACAAGATACAGGGGGTGTCGTAAAAGGGATGGGGTAAAGATGATATGAGATGGCAATTGACGTTGCATCTAAAAGTCTTGCTATCAGGTAAGCAAGTATACGGAAAGGAGTTCCACAGGCGGGAAACCCGAGAAAAGAAGCTACTAGAACAGAAGTGACGGCTATACTTGACTGTTTTGACTGTAAAACTTTGTTGCCTGTGTAGTTGCTCGAACAAATTCGTGGGGAGAGGACAGGGACGCCTGACCAGATATGACAACAGTATTCAAGCGGATGGTAGGTTTTGTATATTATTATTAGTATTCGTTCGGTTTCACTCAATTGCTCACTGAAGTAGCCTAATTCACGAATATCTTAATAAAAATATCTCAGTTTGGTCAGTCACACTAACCTTAATTCTTAACAACTGTTAATCACTATTTTTTTCCGTTTGGTGTTTATTATTATAATTTTTATTTCAATTTATAAATTCATTGTCTATTTATTAATTAATTAAATTTGTACGTCTTTACAGGTTATTTAAAACAAAAAAATATTTTTAGATGGTGAAAAAATTTTTTGAGATAATAATTTAGTGATACAAGTATTAGCAATTAACCCATAGATAGAGGGGAGAACTACTCAAAATTTGATAAACAAACAAGAAATTTTAATGTGTATATAAAATGGAGATCAATTCTATGCTAAAATCAACATATAGACTGTGCCTTCACTTTGTGAACACTGTAGTTTTTATACATTTATGATATGGAGAATGTAAATAAATCTAAAAGACATGCCTGTGTAGTTAATCAGTATTTCATTGATTGGTTCGTTTTGACGGCTAATCAACCCTTTGCAGTTTTTTTTACAGCCAGAAAATATTTTTAGTAAGTTTTATTTCATTTTTCTGAGATAATAATGATTTACTGATACAAGTTTTACTAATTAGCCCATAGCTAAGGGGGTGAAGAGGTAGAATTATACATTTCTCAATGGCATTTGTGCATAAGTCAGTATAACGAACCCAACGGGAATTGAAAGTCAGTTATTTTGCACAATTCATGGAGTAATTCCCTCCGAGTAATTATCTGATACATCCAAGCTTACAGTAACTGATATTTCAAAGCAGTCACCCATCTAGGTACTGACCAGGTTCGATGTTGCTTAATCGTGATTGTACGGGATCTGTTATTTCAACATGTAACCGTAATCCTTGATAATTAACTGTTTTGCACAGCATTTAAAAACGGCAAACAGTTTATCCACAATTTAGCAGAAGACTAATTTATGAATTATTTTTCTATTGAAAAACTCAATATTTTTAAAAACGTTAGAGGCACCAAGCACATGGCTTTTATTTCCAAGTCAAGTCTTTGTCATTTGATATTTTAAACGATTTTAAATTCGTTAATCTTTAAGGAGTGGATCATCCTTTCACTTTATCAAGGTATAATATATAAGATTGAACATTAAAAAATAGCAAAGGTTTCATACAAGCATACTTAAATATTCTTCTTCTTCTATGTGCCCTGTCCCTTCAGGACGTAGGCGATTATGGTTTTCCATGTCTCCCTATCCCTGGTGGCTCTTAGCACGCTTTCTCCTGTTACACCACGCAACCTCCGTTCCGATACCACCTGATCAGTCCATTAAAATGTTATCCGCTGCTTTCCCCTGTCTCTTTTTCCCCCTCTATCTGGCCTGTTAGTATCAGGTTTTCCAAGCACTCCTTCCTCATTGCATGTCACAGGAACTTTAGCTGTCTCTTCCTGATGCTCAGTATTTAATTTCCTTTTCGTTTCCAGCCTTTCCAAAATCTCATCAATGGTCAATCTATGTTATCCACAGCATCCTTCTGTAGAACAACATTTCAGTTGCTTCAAGGTTTTCCTTCATCTTTGATGATATTTTCCACCACTCACTGCCATATTGAAGAATTAACATCACATAGCAATTCAGTACTCTTTTCTTCGTTTCTAGCGAAATTTTCCTGTCTCTTAATACTCGACCCAACTTCTGGAACGCGTCTTTCGCCATGCCAATTCGCCTTCGTATCTCTGTACCGCACTTTCCGTCTTCTGTTAGAACGCTTCCGAGATATTTAAATTTTTGTACTTGCTTGATTTTAGTATCCCCACCTGTATTTGGCATTTTGGGCTGCTCTTTTTGCTGATGACCATGCATTCGGTTTTCTTGCAGTTTATTTGTAGTCAATATCTTAAAAATAAAGGATTATTTCAGAAGACTTCTTCATTATTTACCTATTTTGAAATTTCATAACTAATTCTTCCTTATTAAAATTTAAAGTCAGTCCCAATGTTTTAGTTATAAAAGTGCACGACCCTGAAGTAAAAAAAGGTTTAGAAACATTTGTCATGCATATTGTATTTCGATAAACAAAATTAACTTTAATCTTAGAATTATTTCGAACTTTTGTTCGCATCTTGGTTAATATAGGTTTTATAAGATTACTGAAAATTACTCTTCTCAGAAATAAATACGAATTATGACAAGTGGCACGAACCCACTAACAGTCTCCAGCTGTCAAAATCCATCTGACACTGAATTTTATATTCAGTGTCAGGCGACGCAAAACATCTACGTGCCGGTGGCGTAGGGGATATAGTAGTTGATTAAGCATATTTTAGTATCATCTAGTGGTCATAAGTTCGATCTATGGGCTTGGTAGTGGCAAACCAAATTCCATCGTGAAAGAACATTAATTGATTTCGCAATTATCAACGAGAAGGTCAATACCCATCTCTTACCCACTTGACTCCAGTTCTTTCTGCAACACTTTGTATGTCTTGTTGTTTTTCCTTTCTCTCTGCCTTCTCAACTGTCTTCACATCTGTGTTTCCATACTTCTTTTGCCCTTTCTCTGACACCCACTGTAACTGGTCCGTCTTTCTCTTCACTATCGTCTAAACTTTTGCTCTTATGTAGCCCCCTACGCATCAGTAGTGGTACCGTTTTGCTTGGGGTGAAACGATTAAAAAAATCAACATCAGCCAATCTATGGACACCTGAGGATAACCATAGAGTACTTACTCGAAATGTTGTATCTATTGTTATATTAACCAAGATGAGAACAAAATAAATCCGAGATTACTGAAAATTACCCATCTCAGAAATAAATACAAAATTTATTTTTAACAAAATTTTTGTAGTTGTTATGTTTTTGCTGTTATTATTATTATTATTATTATTATTATTATTATTATTATTATTATTATTATTTTCTTTGATTTATATTGTATACTCATTTCCTTCCGGGTCCCAAGGACCTAAGGTCAGAAATGGCGTCATGACATTTTCCACTAAGCATTTTTTGAGAAAAAACAAATATCACAAAACAAAACAAAAACAATCTCAGATCACACACATTTTATATATATATAAGATCTTTTGTAAGGTGTGATCTGTGCTTGTGAGTACATTTTTTGTTGTTGTTATTTTTCATCATAATTCGATTTCAGCTATGGTCGCATTACCTGCCAAGTCTGCAAGAAGACCTAAGGCAGGACGAGGTGTGTTGTTATGGTTCCATTTCATGTTTTTCTATCTCCCCTAACATCCCTAGCGTTACATAGACAAAGTTCTCCTTAGTGTGGAGGCCGTACTTAACAAGACGTTTTTTGTATATCTTCTAAGCTGAGGTCTCTAGGGATTCTTTCAATGTTTTTTTTGTTTTATTATTATTATTATTATTATTATTATTATTATTATGTTTCGTATCATCTTACCAGATAATAATGTTAACAAGTCTTCTCTGGTCTATGAGTAATAAAGCTTTTGCACGAGAGTTATCAATTCACATTCGGAACGTCTTGTTTAGATGGAAAAGTTTTTGCAGATATGTTCAGTTTTGCACAAAGAAATCTTTTGTATCGCTGAAATGCTGTTGTATCCAGCGATTTTCTTCTTCTTCGATGTGCCTTGTCCTTTCAGGACGTAGGCGATCATGGCCTTCCACGTCTCTCTATCCCTGGTGGCTCTTAGCACGCTTTCTCCTCTTACACCACGCAACCCCAGTTTTATCATCCACCTGCTCAGGTCCTTCAAATATGTTATCCGTTGCTGGCCTGTTAGTATCAGATTATCCAAGCCCTCTATCCTCATTGCATGTCCCAGGAACGTTAGCTGTCTCTTCCTGATGCTCAGTATTAATTTGCTTTTTGTTTCCATCTTTTCCAAGACCACGTCATTGCTCAAATGCTCGATTCATGTCTTCTGTCTTCTGTTACAATACTTCCCAGGTATTTGAATTTTTGTACCTGCTTGATTTTTTATCCCCCAGCTGTCTTTAGCATATTGGGCTTCCATTTTTACTGATGACCATATTTACATGATTTTCGGTAACCTTTCTTTATAATATCAGTTATTATTTGCCAAAAGGTTTTACGTTATTATTACAATTAACATCGCTTTACTGAGTATAGTTATACTAGTAATAATTACTAATATTTACCGAAACAATAACTAGTGCAGTACGTTATGTTCAGTACAAAACCCTCCCAGACCATTATTCGAAAGCTAGTAAGACAAGCTAGTAAACAAATGCATTCTGTTTACATTGATTCTTATGTTAAGTGATGCTTGACTAGTAAAGAGTTTATATTTTTTTCTTCATTGATCTGAGTCTTTTGAGTATATGAAACCGTTCCACACGATTATTATTATCATTATTGTATTTTTTATTTGCTGTTTGATACAAACATTTATCAAGTTTGTTTTTTTTATTCCAGGCTTGACGTAAATGAAGGTTTTTGTTACAAGTTCATTGATATTTTTAATTATCTGAGCAGTACTCATTAATACAAAATTTTGTATTTCTGATAAAGATGGATTGCCTGGGATTTCCTTAATGAGCTTTTAAGTATTATTCTTTATCAATCCTAGTAGTTCTATAACTATTGCAATAATGATTGTGTTTAAATGTCACATTCTTGTAATTTTTACTTCCAGATTATTATTATTATTATTATTATTATTATTATTATTATTATTATTATTGTTGTTGTTGTTGTTGTTTTATCGCAAGCAGATCATACATTGAAATTTAATAAACATGTGAAACTCATAAGACATGACTATGAAACGTGTTATTTCTAAATTTTCCGGAATTCTAGCTGTTTTTAAAATTTTGGCTATTTTCATAATTTTTTCTTTTTATAAGAATTCGAGCTGTTTTTCAGAATTCTGGCTGTTTATTATTATTATGTCATTTTTCATCATATTTCGATTTCTGCTTTGGTCTCACTACCAACCAAGTCTGCGGGGAGACCTAAGGCAGGTAGTGGCGTGTTGTTATGGCTCCATTTCATGTTTTTCTATCTTCCCTATCATCTCCAGCATTACATAGATAAAGTTTTCCTTAGTGTGTGGGCTGTACTTAATAAGACAATTTTTTGTATATCTCTTAAGCTGGGGTTTCCAGGGATTCTTTCAATGTGTTGTTTTGTTCCATTTTTTATCATTCCAAGTGCACCTACTATCACTGGCACAACTCTTGTTTTCAATTTCCACATTTTTCCTATTTCAATTTCTAGGTCTTTATATTTTGACAGTTTTTCAAATTCCTTGCTTGCTATGTTACAATCCGCTGGACAAGCCATATCAATTAATAGACAAGTTTTCTCCTTCTGGTTTTTAACAATAATGTCTGGCCTGTTTGCTTCAATTTTTCTGTCTGTGTAGATGGTGTAATCCCATAGAATGGTTACATCTTCTATTTCTGTAACCGGTGCTGGGTGATGTTCATACCAGTGTTTGCCTACAGCTTTTCCATAATGTTTGCATATTGCCCAATGTAAATATTGCCCAACTCTATCGTGGCGATTTTTATATTCATTTGGGGCAAGCACAGAACAGCCTGAGATTAGGTGGTCTATTGTTTCTTGGTGTTTATCACAAAACCTGCATTTTGGATCCATATTATTATGCATAATATTTGCCTGAAAGTTTCTCGTGAAAAGACTTAGGTCTTGTGCTGCAAGAATAACGCCTTCAGTTTCGGACTTTAATCCAGATGCACGTAACCATCGATGAGTATTAACTTTGTCAACATTGGATTTATTGGCACGTACTAGATATTGGCCATGCAGAGGTTTGTCTTGCCAGCGCTGTTTCATCTGTTCAAGAGCTTTATCTTTGGCTTTCATTTTCATATTCTTTGCCGCAATAGTCGGCTCTTGGCTTCCGTTCTGCTTTTCTACAGAATCTACTAACTGTAAATCTTGTTTGAATTTACTGCCTTCTTTTATTATTATTATTATTATTATTATTATTATTACAACTACTACAGGTCTTGTAACTTCTGCATTTTTTCCGTTTCAATCGGACATCTTGCATACTGAGTGTTCTCCATTAAGTCGTATGACCTCAGATAGCACATTTTGCAAAATGTCTACAGTGTCGAGCAACACAAATTTTGATATTAGACATTAACTTCATTTTTTTTCTCAATGTAGAAATTTAAATTTAGTATTACACACCCCAACACTTCAGTGAACCCAATCTGCTCTGCTGTTTATCCATAGCCAGTAGTAAGTGATAGATTCATGCCTTTTCCAAGGGTATTAGAAGAACTGGAATTCGAACTCGATTCTCCGATTCGAGCCGCTATCCATTACTCTACCGTGTCTACTTCTGGAACAATAGTGGCCTAAACGTCGTACATTTTGGCAAATTCACTATATAGATTCGTATATTTCTTGAGCTTATAAATTATTTTTATCTTTTACTTATAATGGTGATCAGGAACATTCACTTCAATGAAGAAGCATTTTCTTGTTTCTTTGCCATCGACAATGATGTCGGCCACAATAATGCGATGTATTTGAATGTTGAAATCCCACAAGATTTTAATTATTATTACTGTTGTGCTTTGCCGCTGTTTTGTGAAATGCGAGTTACTTCAAAATTCTAACCATTGTTTTTAAGTGACAAGTTTTCTTTCTATCAGAAGATTCACACAGATTAGATGCCATGTAATTCGAGCAAAAATAAATGTAACTGTCGTCATTGGAATTTATATAAGATTTGAAAAGTCCTAATTAGTATCATTGTTTGCAATTCACACAGTTTAGGGCTTCCAGAAATTTAATCCATAGACATGTCTGTTAATTTTTATATAATTTTCAAAGCCCCAATGACAAGAGGTACTATTTTTTCTTTAGATGCCACATTCTTAAGTTCTATTTTGAGGACTTGTTTTTACTTAGTTTCTTAAATTTTATTTTTTAAGTCATGTCCCCTACTAGCAAGGTGGGACTGCCAATAGTGCGCAGGGTGCTACAGCGAGAGAAAGGGCTTAGCACATAGGGCATTGAAGAAAGGATAAATGTTGAATGGGATTCAAGAAAAAAGATGACAATTGAATCTTTTCAAGATTGTAGCTGTCATGGAAGCAATTAAACGGAAAGAGTTCCACCGGCGGAAAGTGCGTTAAAAGAAACTGTTCGAGTAGAAGTGAGGCTTACATTTACCTATTTCAGTAAGTGGTTGGGACCTAGATGCCAATCTAGTAACACTCTTAAAGTTATATGATCAGGGAACCAAGGAAAAATATCATCAGAGTACTTGAAATTAAAATATTTGTGGAAAAGAGGGAGGGAAGCCACGTCACGTCGGTGAGAAGTGACTGAAATAGAGATGCAAAGTCAGGACCGAGTCCATTGCAGATGTGCTTTTGTCAGCCTCTTCTTCTTCTTCTTATTATTATTATTATTATTATTATTATTATTATTATGTTGTCAGTTTTTATCATATTTCGATTTCTGCAATGGTCGCACGACCTGCCAAGTCTGCGAGAAAACCTAAGGCAGGTCGTGGCGTGTTGTTATGGCTCCATTTCATGTTGTTTCTATCTCCCTTAACATTCCTAGCGTTACATAGTTCTCCTTAGTGTGTGGGCTGTGCTTAACAAGACAATTTTTTGTATATCTCTTAAGCTGGGGTTTCCAGGGATTCTTTCAATGTGTTGTTTTGTTCCATTTTGTATCATTCCAAGTGCACCTACTATCACTGGCACGATTCTTGTTTTCAATTTCCACATTTTTTCTATTTCAATTTCCAGGTCTTTATATTTTGACAGTTTTTCAAATTCCTTGGTTGCTATGTTACAGGCAAGTTTATTATTATTATTATTATGATGTCATTTTTCATCATATTTCGATTTCTGCTTTGGTCTCACTACCAACCAAGTCTGCGGGGAGACCTAAGGCAGGTAGTGGCGTGTTGTTATGGCTCCATTTCATGTTTTTCTATCTTCCCTATCATCCTCAGCATTACATAGATAAAGTTTTCCTTAGTGTGTGGGCTGTACTTAAGACAATTTTTTGTATATCTCTTAAGCTGGGGTTTCCAGGGATTCTTTCAATGTGTTGTTTTGTTCCATTTTTTATCATTCCAAGTGCACCTACTATCACTGGCACAACTCTTGTTTTCAATTTCCACATTTTTTCTATTTCAATTTCCAGGTCTTTATATTTTGACAGTTTTTCAAATTCCTTGATTGCTATGTTACAATCCGCTGGACAAGCCATATCAATTAATAGACAAGTTTTCTCCTTCTGGTTTTTAACAGTAATGTCTGGCCTGTTTGCTTCAATTTTTCTGTCTGGGTAGATGGTGTAATCCCATAGAATGGTTACATCTTCTGTTTCTGTAACCGGTGCTGGATGATGTTCATACCAGTGTTTGTTTACAGCTTTTCCATAATGTTTGCACATTGCCCAATGTAAATATTGCCCAACTCTACCGTGGCGATTTTTATATTCGTTTGGGGCAAGCACAGAACAGCCTGAGATTAGGTGGTCTATTCTTTCTTGGTGTTTATCACAAAACCTGCATTTTGGATCCATATTATTATGCATAATATTTGCCTGAAAGTTTCTCGTGAAAAGACTTTGGTCTTGTGCTGCAAGTATAAATCCTTCAGTTTCGGACTTTAATCCAGATGCACGTAACCATCGATGAGTATTAACTTTGTCAACATTGGATTTATTGGCACGTACTGGATATTGGCCATGCAGAGGTTTGTCCTGCCAGCGCTGTTTCATCTTTTCAAGAGCTTTATCTTTGGCTTTCATTTTCATATTTTTTGCCGCAATAGTTGGTTCTTGGCTACTGTTTTGCTTTTCTACAGAATCTACTAACTGTAAATCTTGTTTGTATTTACTGCCTTCCTTTATTATTGAATATTATTATTATTATTATTATTATTATTATTATTATTATTATTATTATTATTATTATTTCCTTTGGTTACTGTTGCATACTCATTTCCTTCGGGGTCCCAAACAGAGATCTAAGGTCAGAAATGGCATTATAACATTTTCAATAGAACATTTTTGTAAAAAAAATAAATTTGAAAATAACGTAACTTAAGATCATACATATTTTACATACACTGCCGGCCATAATTATTAGGCCACCCCTGTTTTTTTTTAAAGAAATGATGTATTTCATATAATTTTTAGTATTTATTGCCAAAATGAAAATAGAATAGTTCTTTTGTTATTAATTTGAAAAATTTTAAAAAGCAAGGAAGCAAAGATGAACTCATCCGAATCACCCTAAATTTTCTTCATTCTTTCATTGATGAAACTGCAATATAGGTAATTATTAAATGTTTATAAATTCATTTGATGCACATGTTATTGTGCAGTATTAACAAAAGAAGCATTCTATTTTCATTTACAATTATTCACCTGGCAATAAATACTAAAAAATAGTACGAAATACATCATTTTTTTAAACACTGGGATGGCCTAATAATTATGGCCAGTAGTCTAGATAAATCTCTCTGTAATGTATATACTCTACTTTTGAGAACATTTTTTGTATTTCCTTAACCCTTTGTTGCATATTGGATACAATTGTAACTTTTCTCTAACGCCATCTCTTGCACAAAATTCAATTTATTAGTTTGGTTTCAATTGTAAGCAATATGCAACAAAGGGTTAAGACTTGGGTTACCAGGAAACTCTTTAATGAATCTATTAGAACCTTCGCTATTTAAACCGAGATCTCAAACCACGACTAGAATTATTGATGTCTTCATGTACAACTTGTTATATTTTTACTTCAAGATCCTTTTATTTTACTAATTTTTACATCCTTAAATATACATTACAATCTTCAGGAACTACCATGTCAATAATTGTAGACTTTGATCACGATGTCTGGACGATTAACTTTGATTGTTCTTTCTGCGTGTATTGAGTCCTATAAAAGGGTTACAGGTCATATCTCTGTAACCGCATCTGGACGGTTCTCATAGCAATTGCTTGCAGTTTCCTTCCCACAAAAGGTACACATTTATCAGTACAGATATTGGCTTACCCTGTCATGTCGAGATTTACATTCAGTGGATGCTAATACCGTACAACATAATAGATGTTCAGTTAGTTCTGCATATTTATCAAAGACTCTGTATTTTGGGTTAACACCATTATTATCGTTATTATTATTATTATTATTATTATTATTATTAGTAGTAGTAGTAGTAGTAGTAGTAGAAGTAGTAGTAGTATTGTAGTAGTAATATTAGGCATATAATAGGAATAGAATTTTCTCTTTTCTATACTATAGGACAAAAATAAGAAAAAATAGTTATCAGGTTTGAAATGCCATTCCATCAAAGTTTGCCTCTTATGATCAACATTAAGTCTGAGGGAGAAATACCACCCAGAAACCAATAATATCGTAAATATTTAAATAAGCTATAATTATTCTTATTATTTTTCTATTTATTTTGTAATAATAATGATAATAATAATAATAATAATAATAATAATAATAATAATAATAATTCTATTTATGCTATAGTCGCACTACCTACCAAGTCTGCAGGAAGAACTAAGGCAGGTCGTGGTGCGTCGCTATGGCTCAATTTCATGTTTTTTTTATATCTCCCTAACATCCATAGCGTTACATGAACAAGGTTCTCCTTAGTGTGTGGGCTGTACTTAAGACAATAATTACCATACATCTGGTATAAACACTCAAATGCAAATACTACAACTACTACTACTACTACTACTACTACTACTAATAATAATAATAATAATAATAATCCATTTTTATCATTCCAAGTGCACCCACTATCATTGGTACAGTTCTTGTTTTCAATTTCCACTTTTTTTCTATTTCAATTTCCAGGTTTTTATGTTTTGACAGTTTTTCGAAATCCTTGGTTGCTATGTTACAATCCGCTGGACAAGCCAATTCAATTAATAAACAATTTTTTGTTTTTGATTTTTAACAATAATATCTGGCCTATTTACTTCAATTTTTCTGCCTGTGTAGATGGTGTAATCACATTAAATGTTGACATCTTCTATTTCTGTAACCGGTGCTGGGTGATGTTCATATCAGTATTTGTTTACATATTTTCCATAATGTATGCAAATTGTCCAGTGTAAATATTGCCTCACTTTATCGTAATGGAACAAAAACACATTGAAATAATACATGGAAACCCTAGCTTAAGCGATATACAAAACATTGATATATAATCATACCGCATTTTTGTCTTGTCGTACTAAATTCATTTGAATAATTCCCAGGGAATCATCATACCGTCCCTGTCGTAGTTGTTCTTACATTTACTTAATTTAATAAAAAGTACAAATGGTAGAAAGTAAATTCACAAAATCGTTTTTTCAATGCCTAGGTAATTAATTAAAACGAAATAAAAAAAGAATTAATTGCCCTAGGGGATTAATTAAAACGAAAAAAATCCACCAATAGTACATTATATCTAATCTTTACTTACTTATCTTTTTCTTTAATTATTGATTTCCATCATGGGTAAACTTAATACCTTTTCCTTTATTAAAAACAAAAAAACAAAAACGGAATTACGGGATTGTAAGTCGGTACTATCTCCGTCTGCGGCAGAGTGACTTAAAATTCTCAATTATTATATGTGACTTAGAATGCTGGGGGTGGTTGTGTGCGTTTATCGAGTTCCCACTCTCATGACTGATTTCTAGATTTTCTGTTTTCCCATCAGCACAGCCATCGACGGCATTCGAACAGTTTTGAGCACCCAATTCAAATGGATGAACTTTTGGTATAGTTTTGAGCACCCCATTCAAATGGATGAACTTTTTGTATAATATTGGGCACCCCATTCAAATGTATGAACTTTTGGTATAGTTTTGGGCACCCCATTCAAATGGATGAACTTTTGGTATAATATTGGGCACCCCATTCAAATGTATGAACTTTTGGTATAGTTTTGGGCATCCCATTCAAATGGATGAACTTTTGGTATAGTTTTGGGCACCCCATTCAAATGGATGAACTTTTGGTATAGTTTTGGGCACCCCATTCAAATGGATGAACTTTTTGTATAATATTGGGCACCCCATTCAAATGTATGAACTTTTGGTATAGTTTTGGGCATCCCATTCAAATGGATGAACTTTTGGTATAGTTTTGGGCACCCCATTGAAATGGATGAACTTTTGGTATAGTTTTGGGCACCCCATTCAAATGGATGAACTTTTGGTATAGTTTTGGGCACCCCATTCAAATGGATGAACTTTTTGTATAGTTTTGGACATCCCATTGAAATGAATGAACTTTTGGTATAGTTTTGAGCACCCCATTCAAATGGATGAACTTTTTGTATAATATTGGGTACCCCATTCAAATGTATGAACTTTTGGTATAGTTTTGGGCACCCCATTCAAATGGATGAACTTTTGGTATAGTTTTGGGCATCCCATTCAAATGGATGAACTTTTGGTATAGTTTTGGGCACCCCATTCAAATGGATGAACTTTTTGTATAGTTTTGGGCATCCCATTGAAATGAATGAACTTTTGGTATAGTTTTGAGCACCCCATTCAAATGGATGAACTTTTTGTATAATATTGGGCACCCCATTCAAATGTATGAACTTTTGGTATAGTTTTGGGCATCCCATTCAAATGGATGAACTTTTGGTATAGTTTTGGGCACCCATTCAAATGGATGAACTTTTGGTATAGTTTTGGGCACCCAATTCAAATGGATGAACTTTTTGTATAATATTGGGCACCCCATTCAAATGTATGAACTTTTGGTATAGTTTTGGGCACCCCATTCAAATGGATGAACTTTTGGTATAGTTTTGGGCATCCCATTGAAATGGATGAACTTGTGGTATAGTTTTGGGCACCCCATTCAAATGGATGAACTTTTTGTATAGTTTTGGGCATCCCATTGAAATGAATGAACTTTTGGTATAGTTTTGGGCATCCCATTCAAATGGATGAACTTTTTGTATAATTTTGGGCACCCCATTCAAATGGATGAACTTTTGGTATAGTTTTGGGCATCCCATTCAAATGGATGAACTTTTGGTATAGTTTTGGGCACCCAATTCAAATGGATGAACTTTTGGTATAGTTTTGAGCACCCAATTCAAATGAATGAACTTTTGGTATAGTTTTGAGCACCCCATTCAAATGGATAAACTTTTGGTATAGTTTTGAGCACCCCATTCAAATGGATGAACAAATTTTGAAATAGTTTTTAGGGACTTCCAAACGTTGTTACGCGTTAGAGTTGTTTCTCAGAACGATTGTATCAAGAAGTTAAACTCCGGACTAATCAACTACGGTTAGATACGAAACCCGGATTCTAAATCAAAATACTAACGTTTTAATCATTCATTTTTTTTTATTCGAAGCAAGGCAATAAAGCTACTCAGATGCAAGGTATTACTGAGTGTATAAGATACTTAGGAAACTTTATTGAGGAGAGTGGTGGATAAATAAACAAATAGAAGATGACGATTGACGTTTTATTTGAATTTCTGAAGATCGTAATGGACGGAAAAACAAAACCCGGAGTATGGACGAGAAATGTGAAAGAAAAACATCTTAGCATAGAATTTATGGTTACCTTTAACAATTTCAAAAATAAAAGGATGAGACCTAGCTGCCAGTCTAGGATTACGTTTAACTTCATGAAGTCGAGGTTCCACAGATGAAAGCATATCAGAAAAATAGCTATGAAGTATTCTAAAAATTACGAAAGTGTTTTTAAAAATGTGAAAATAGAATTTGACTTTAGGTTATTCATATTAATTACACGACTTCAAATAAAAAAGAAAAAAAGAAAACTACTATCAATGCTGGAAAGAGCAATAACAGTTACGGGACTTGATTAACGTATTTACCTGGAAAATTGTTTTAAGAGAAAGACTTTATAAATTGAAACTAAAAGCTGTACTGGCTGCTTGTCAGTGAATACCGAATTTTTCTTTATAAGGAAAAGGTTAATGCTAACATCACCATTCATATTTTATTCGCCATCCCTTCACTTTCTAAAATCAATTATTAAAAATGGTTTTGCATGGCTGACGTTAGACTCCAATATTTACCCTTCTCCCCCACTTGAGAAAGATGTGAAACAAGGTCTTCTTTTAACGTGGGGAACTTGAGCGCTTACGCCCAGGTACTGGTCAAAACATTACCCATCCACCACGGTGGATAGTTTCAAAACCGTTCTAAACTGGTCGTAAACTCCTGGGGAGGAATTTCTTGGCTTCATGTTTTTAACTGAGCATTAGTGAAGTGATTATATCGAATCAATAGCTAAGAGAAAATTTCGGCTTATTGAGTCGTGCCAGATCATTTTTTCTTGTCAGAATCCATCTTGGACATTTACAAATATACCATTCGTGCATTAAATATTGCTACCATATATGGTCTGGTGCTCCTGCTGTTCATCTCGAGGTTTTTGGAGAAAATCCAAAAAAGGAATTGTAATTTAATCAATCATGACTTGGCATTTCGACCTTTCTCACCGACGTCGTGTGGCTTCCCTCTGTCCTTTCTGCAAATATTTTCCGTGGTACCCTACCACATAAATTTAAGCGTGCTGCTAGATTCAGCTTGTGTCTTTTCCTCAGTTCTCCTTTTTGGTACAGTGGATACCGGCTCGGAACGAGAAATCGGGGAGCCGAGTTCGAATTCCAGCTGAATTTCTTGCATTCACTTACGCGCAAATACCCGTCTCTTCTCTCCAGTTATGGAGTTAAATAATAAAACATGAAGGGACATGGCAGAAGAATATCTATTACACTATTTAAGTTTCCTAAACAATTCCAGGAAGCGTAGGTAATATCTACATTTTGACAAAGGTTTTCTTTGAATCCTTGCTAAATAAAATTCCTTGATTTAGAAACAAGATTGAGAGAATAAAATCGATTATTTGGGAAATCCTGTCTTTGATTATTCAGCACATCTTTTGTTTGCGTCTAAAAATAGAACTGAAGCAATCCTTGATTCTTCTAAAATTGCAATGTTTACTTTGTTAGTCAAGAACAGAGAGAATTCACGTCTGAAAGTAAAATGGCGGCGAATTGCAATCTATCAAGAACAACGTCGAGAGAAACTGTAGTAGTTTTCGCACTGAAGGTTATAATCGTGCTATGTCGGTCGGTTGCTAATCGACCTAACGTACCCAAAATGTTAGGAACTTGGTAATCTTCCACTGAAAACTGACTCCTTAGTATTCGGCTAACTGCCGACTAATATCAACTGCCTAGTAGTTCTACTGAACTCCAATAAAAGTCTAAAGAACTCCCATGAACTTCCCAAGTACTTCCTGTTAACCCTTACTAATATAGGAGGGAGAGTCCATTATCTGACGAATAGGTCTGTTTCCGCATAACAGAAACTAAAGCCTAAAAGTTGGGAACAACTTGCTATTACATTACGATTGATAAAAAATAAGCCTTGAAATAAATGATAAACAAACGAGTGAATTTATGTCTCAAAATTATCTATCTATCTATCTATCTATCTATCTATCTATCTATCTATCCCAGTCTGTTCATCTATCTATCTATCTATCTATCTATCTATCTATCTATCTATCTATCTATCTATCTATCTATCTTATCTCTAATGGAAAAACACTTTACGTAGCAGTTGGATAATATAAAATTGAAAAATACTTTCGAAGAATAAAACTTGCTGAGTAAAATAGAAATAATTTTGTCTTAGAGAATATTCAGCTTATTGCCAGGAGGTGAAGGAAAGACTCTTCGATGACACCTCCATATATGCACAAACGACGCATTCTTTCGAATCATCTAATTCCGCCTTTGTTTCATCCAGGGCCTACGATTAAGCCTCACTGAAGAAACAGATGCCTAGTCTTTAAGAAGGCCGTTTATCTCGTGCCTCCATAAACACGCTGACTAATACATATACTAGTTTCAAATCTAGCGAACCCCCTCTGACAAAATGAATAAGAGAAGAGACATCTTCTCTTTAATTAAGTTTTCAAACTACCAACCTGCTTGAGACATTTGCGCCTGTAACACAGAGGATTTCGTTACGGTGGAATTGTATAGGTATCGTTTTCCTTTTTCAAGTTGGGGAAATTCGAACCCACGGACGCTTCCAATTTTATCTGAGCTGTTCAGTTTTATGAGAGCCAATTAAACACACTGATTATAGAGTAATCTCACCAAAAACCTAGGAAATTGACTCTTATGTTACTGTCGATTGTCATTTTCACTCAAGGGGTAAGGTCCCGAAACAAGGTGCATCATATTGCAGAACCTCTTTTGGATTTTGTCAACAATATCTAACATTTCAACATTTATCAAGTTTGTTACATATATTCGTTCGTATTATTTAATGTTCTTCAAGGAATTATATTTCATGTTATTTTTTGCTTTCTAATAACGCTGATCACCCCATGAATCTGTTATCGAACGTTATCAAAATTTCATTTTAGATTAGACATCCCGTTGAGATGCAATGCCAAGTCAAAACCTGTTGACATCTTCTCTTTGATTAATTTCTCATAAAAAAACAAACTTCTTGAGATGTTTCGCATGTTGCACAGAGGATTTCGTTACGGTAGATATGCACAGATATCGTTTTCCTGTTTCAAGGTGGGGGAATTCGAACTCCTGGACGCTCCTAATTCTATCTGATCTGTTCGGTTTTATGAGAGCCAATTGTGCGCACTGATTATAGAGTAATCTCATCAAAAACCTAAGGAATTGACTGAAAAGATGACAAACTCTCACATTACTGTTGATCGTCATTTTCACTCAAGTGGTAAGGTCCAGAAACAAAGCGCATGGGTGCGACACTCATTGACCGAGAGAAACAAACTCCGGCGCTTCTCCGTTGCTGCCAGTTTACTCGCTCGACACCAGGTTTATCGGGGATACAAAGAAAGAGCTCTGTCAGGAAGTTCCATCAATATTCTCTTCATTTAGTGTTAGGGCGCCGCTCCTATTTGACTACAAATGGACTGTTCCCATTGCCATATATAGCAATGGTGGGTTCTCTACAAGGGAGTCTTACCGAGTCACTAGACTGACGACTCTACGACACTGTCAAGCCCTCTGCTTTCGGGTAGAGGGCGCTCTCTGCTTCCGAGCAGAGAGCAATAACCCAGTCGTGGTTCCGCCGAAGGGTAGAACCACGACTCGGTAAAAATAGACAGACATTTTTTGGCCCGGCTATATGGCCGGGAATTCCCACTATAAAATGACCATGTGTCACATCCGGCCTGCGTGGGAAGGCTAGTAAATACAGTCTTACCGAGTCACTAGACTGACGACTCTACGACACTGTCAACACTCTGCCTTCGGGCGGGGGGCGCTCTCTGCTTCCGATTAGAGAGCAGTAACCCAGTCGTGGTTCCGCCGAAGGGTAGAACCACGACTGGGGAAAAATAGACAGATATTTTTTGGCTCGGCTATATGGCCGGGAATACCCACAATAAAATGACCATGTGTCACATCCAGCCTACGTGGGAAGGCTAGTAAATACAGTCGTACCGAGTCACGAGACTGACGACTCTACGACACTGTCAGCCCTCTGCCTTCGGGCGGTGGGCGCTCTCTGCTTCCGAGCAGAGAGCAATAACCCAGTCGTGGTTCCGCCGAAGGGTAGAACCACGACTGGGGAAAAATAGACAGATATTTTTTGGCTCGGCTATATGGCCGGGAATACCCACTATAAAATGACCATGTGTCACATCCAGCCTACGTGGGAAGGCTAGTAAATACAGTCGTACCGAGTCACTAGACTGACGACTCTACGACACTGTCAGCCCTCTGCCTTCGGGTAGAGGGCGCTCTCTGCTTCCGAGCAGAGAGCAATAACCCAGTCGTGGTTCCGCCGAAGGGTAGAACCACGACTGAGGAAAAATAGACAGACATTTTTTGGCCCGGCTATATGGCCGGGAATACCCACAATAAAATGACCATGTGTCACATCCAGCCTTGCGTGGGAAGGCTTGTAAATACAGTCGTACCGAGTCACTAGACTGACGACTCTACGACACTGTCAGCTCTCTGCTTCCGAGCAGAGAGCAATAACCCAGTCGTGGTTCCGCCGAAGGGTAGAACCACGACTGGGGAAAAATAGACAGATATTTTTTGGCCCGGCTATATGGCCGGGAATACCCACAATAAAATGACCATGTGTCACATCCAGCCTTGCGTGGGAAGGCTAGTAAATACAGTCGTTGAGAGTCACTAGACTGACGACTCTACGACACTGTCAACACTCTGCCTTCGGGTAGAAGGCGCGCTCTGTTTCCGAGCAGAGAGCAATAACCCAGTCGTGGTTCCGCCGAAGGGTAGAAGCACGACTGGGCAAAAATAGACAGACATTTTTTAGCCGGGCCATATAGCATGGAAAGCCCAGATATAAACTGGCCATGTGTCATATGTTGCCCTTACTGGGAGGGACGGCTAAATAATGAGTCGTAGAGAGTCACTTGAGAGTCTCTAATGAGTTACTGAAGAGTCAGTGCGAGTCAGTGCGAGTCAGTGAAGAGTTAGTCACACTTCCGGTGGCGTACCGGAAGTAATCACGTATACACACGCCTTACGACGGATTGGACTCTTGTATCTTTCTATTGTAAATAGTACTAATCACTTCTGTACATACTAACCGTCCTTCCGCGGAATACAACTTATATTCTGATTCTGTTGTTGAGTTATTCATTTATACTTGGAGACATAACATTTAGTCTTTTCAAACTATAAGTTTTTGGTCATTTTCTAACAATTTAAAAGTTTTTTTAGCAACGATCTACATTTTAAAACCTGGCTTGAGAAAGCTTTCAAGTAAAAAACGAGTGATTTCTATCGTCCAGAAATCGAACAGTTAGTGGGAAGTTGATAGGGTGTCCTAAACAATGAAAGAGAATAGATTGTTGAAAGATTATTTAGAATAATTAATAAATAATAAGTATTAAAATAAATGCTCCAAAAACGAGGGAATTTATATAAGAAAACAATCTATCTTTCTATCTCTCTCTCACTCTCTTTCTTTCTTTCTGGCTCTCTCTTTCTTTCTATCTATCTTGTATTTAATGGAAAATACTTTACATAGCAGTCGAAGAGAAATCAGTTGAAGAAATCTTTCGAAGAAGAAAACTTGCTGAGTAGAAAACAGAATAATTTTCTCTTCAAGAATAGTGAGCTTATTACCAAGCTATGAAGGAAAGAGTATTCGATACCATGTCTATACAGAGTTCGGTTGGGAAGTTCTGTTCAAATTCTCACTTAACCCATTTAGACGAACACCCTTTTCGTCGCTTTCTAACAGTTTGAAGGTTTTTTTTTTCATCAACGATGTGAGTCTTAAAACGAGGCTTGAGGAATTTCTCGAGTCAAAACCTAGTGATTTCTATCATCGAGTTAATAAACAGTTAGTGGATCGTTGTAAAAGAGTGTAATCAATGAAGGGAAATAAATTGTTGAATGATTAGTAAGAATTGTTAGTAAATAATTAGTATTAAATTAAATTATGAAAAAATGAATTTAAATAACAGCCTAATAGTAACTCGCTGCAACTATAATAGTTGGTAATGTAATTAATATCAGATAGATAACAATTCATAACAAATGATATTTTATAAAAGGATGTTAATACTATCAAAGGCTTCAGAAAGTAATTATGCATTTGACGACTATAAATTGTTAGTCAACCGACCCAGGTAGAATTAAAGTTAAATAATATGAAGTTGCGTCTAGAATTAGTTTATCGTTTCTTCTGTTAAGCTGTTCAGAAATCAATTACGTATTTCCCTTTTGAGTTATGAATTAAGCATGGAAGAACCAAATTTGAATGTTAGGGAACTGTTTCGAGAATTAACTTATGATCTCAAATTCGGGTGTTCGGAAAAGAATAAGTGTGTCAGCTGACCATGTTAGAACCAAGGAAGGTTAAGAAACTGAATTTACAATTCGTTCATCATCGCTTATGGCTGACACCGTGTTGTTCATAATTACGAAAACTTGAAAAGAAAGGATTTTGGTCATTATAAATTTCAGCTTGAGAACCAAACACAATTTTCTATTACCTGCAGAACTTATTATTATTATTATTATTATTATTATTATTATTATTGTTATTATTATTATTATTAACCAAGAATGACAAACTTTCATTTTTACATACCATTTTTACAGGTGATGATATTTTTTCTCATGCTAGCAATGATGAAGAGAAAAATGAAATAAAAAAAGAAACATAAAAACAGCACAAAGCACAAAGAAAACACAAAATGAAAATCCTCGATAATTATCACATTATATATATATATATATATATATATATATATATATATATATATATATATATATATATGTTGTTAAATATAAGAGACAATGAATGTCTATTATGTTTAATCATGAGCCGTTCTAAACGTCGTATTTTTGTTTTAATTTCAGCTGAAAATAAATAAAAAACATTTGGATAATTATCCAAATGTTGGCGAATTTTTGTCTTTATTTTCAGCTGAAATTAAAACAAAACTACGACGTTTAGAACGGCTCATGATTAAACATAATAGACATTCATTGTCTCTTATATTTAACAGCATATGTTTAGAAAATTACTTGCTGCCTCGATACACTATATATATATATATATATATATAACGTAACACACCTGGTATACAATCTAGGTTAATTCCGATAGAGACGAACTCAAAAGAACTCAATTCATTTATTTAATTTAACAGAGCAGTATAATTTAGAAAAGATTTTGGATCATTACAATGTGTAATACATATTTCACCGCATATTGCGGCTCTTCAAAAGAGTCGCAATATGCGGTGAAAAATGTAATAATCTAAAATCTTATATATATATATAAAGGACAGTGACAACACTAAAATAATCAGTAAAGACACTTGCGTTGTGTCTGATGAAATATGAATGGGATCGTCCGATTCGAGTTACGGGGACTTGGAAGCACCATTATTGTAAACATTTAATGGAAACATATTGATCGAGTAAACGCAGAATTACTTTAAAAGGTTTATTCTTTGGTAAAAAGATAAGATGTTATTTTCGTGCACGAAAACAGAAGGTCTCACACTGCAAAACAGCCCTAAGAAAATAAAATCTTTAGGATAGTAAGTTCTTCCGCAGCATCTCGACTCACCAGATTTAGAACATTCAAATATTCATTCATTTCGATCTCAAAAATGTCTGATGAGTATAGTGACTTTCAAAGTATAGATTAGATGTGGCACAAGGCCAAAAGCATGGGTCGCAAAATATTCAGAAATGAAGTGGTAAACAGTTTTTTTAAACTTTTTCCAGAAATTCACAGATTTCTTTGGAAATCGACAAATTCCCTTCCAGTCGATCTGCTGTGATTTACAATGAAGGTGATGTTAATTTTGATTAAGAACATTTAGATAAATGTAACTTATAACACTATCATATTTAAATAAATTTAAATTACAATTGTTTTTATATCCTTTTTGATAAAACGAAATTTTGTGTAAACATCCTAATATTTAAATAAATTTAAATTACGTTTGTTTTTATATCCTTTTTGGAAAAGTCTAATTATTTCCGAGGATCCTAATATTTAAATAAATTTAAATTACAATTGTTTTTATATCCTTCTTGATGAAAAGAAATTTTGTGCAAACGCCCTAATATTTAAATAAATTTAAATTACGTTTGTTTTTACATCCTTTTTGGTAACTGAAATTTTTTCCAAGAACCTAATATTTAAATAAATTTAAATTACATTTGTTTTTATTTCCTATTGTTAAAATGGAATTTACACTTGTTTTTATGCTGTTTCTGATAAATTGAAATTATTTGCGAACATGCTAATATTTAAATACATTTTAATTTACGTTTGTTTTTATACCCTTTCTGGTAAAAATAATTACTTTCGAAACAAATTAATATTTTTACAGTCTTTTAATCAAATCTTTATTTCAGTCTATTGACCAGCAATATTATTTTTATTATTAATATTATCAATACTGTTCAAGTGTACATTTTAGTTTTTATCATGGCAGATACCAATATTAAGATTCTGTCAAATTTGAGTTAGTTGAACTGAGATCCAACGCTACTAAACCTGTTCTAAGTATTTGTGAAGTTGAAATAAATAAATAAGTTGTTGCTTTTATTGCCTAAACGAATTTAAGCTTGTCTCTTGAAATAAAGCCAAAAAAGAGGAAGGTATGATCGCCACAGCACATGAAAACATTTCGTCGGGCAAGGGTCACCTAAAGGTGTCATATCTTAAGTAAAGCATTGCATAAACTTTAAAAATACTCGAGACACCGTAATATTAAATAGAATATCCGAGTTCTTTCCATTTTTCAGCTTTCTTCCTGCATCTAAGAATCATGACAATCGTGAAACTTTCCAAAATTACAACGAAAACATGATGCAACCAAATGCAGAGATAGGACAGTGATGACGTATGCTGACTTGTGGATGAAATATTTACTCTTTTTCATTGCTGCTATAGGTCGGTGATCAAACCTATGACTTTCAATGTTGAAGGTACACTACCGGCAATAATTATTAGGCTACCCCAGTGTTTTAAAAAAATGATGTAATTCATACAATTTTTTAGTATTTATTGCCAAATGAATAATTGTAAATGAAAATAGAATGGTTCTTTTGTTAATACTGCACAATAACATGTGCATCAAATGAATTTATAAACATTTAATAATTACCTATATTGCAGTTTCATCAATGAAAGAATGAAGAAAATTTAGAGTGATTCGGACGAGTTCATTTATGTTTTCTTGGCTTGTAAAATTTTGCAAAGTAATAATAACAAAAGAACCATTCCATTTTCACTTGGCAATAAATACTAAAAATTAGTATGCAATACACCATTTCTTTAAAAAAAAAACTGGGGTGGTCTAATAATTATGGCCGGTTGTATATATATATATATATATATATATATATATATATATACAGAGAATTAATAATTGAAATAGTTTTTTCGGAAAGTAGATTGAGATCAGTACATATTTTTTTATCTTTCGTATGTTATTTCAAAGCCTGAGATTATTTTCTTAAAATTTGGCTGATTCGGATGAGTTCATTTTTGCTTCTTTGCCTTGTAAAATTTTGCAAAGTAATAATAACAAAAGAACCATTCTATGTTCATTTAGAATTATGTACTTAAATATAGTATGAAATACACCATTTCTATTAAAAAACTGAAGTGGCCTAATAAATATGCCCGGTAGTGTACATCTTGTTACAGCTCAGACATTAATGGGAGAATGGTGTTTTTTTAATTTTTGTCATGTTTTTACTGCCCCTAAAGTACCCAGTTCTTACTGACAGGCTCTGTTTTTACCAGAGAACAACCAGACCAAAAATAGAGTATTGCTTGCATATCTAGGCTGTCCTGTCTTGAGTTCAAATGCGATTAAACGGCGTTTTGATTGATGGATTTTGAATCTAGCAGTCAATTTCCCAAAGACGAAACTTGGATAGCCTCTTGCTACTTCCATAGCAAATGCCCAGACAAGCTACATTTCTACGAACATTGTTCACGACATCTATACATCGTCATTCCATTCATATTGTTCTTCTAAGGAGAAAGTTCCACCCAGATACCCCCTTCAAAATTACTGTCACTTTATAGAACAAAATCCAAAGAGGATACTTTCCCGGCCACTACTCTCTCAACCTCTTCAAATTGTACGTCAACCATTATCTATCCAACATATTCTCAATATTTTCAATTCGACGCGATATAATGATTCGCTAGAACTTATTACAACTGAGTAGTGAGTTCGATCCTCATTGGGTATTCCATGGTTTCGGCTTTGTGTCACAACTAAGCGGCGCTTACAAAATCAACTTTGGGCACCTCGATGTTGCGTAATGTTTAGCAAGCTTCTTTAGCAAGAACCTGTTACAACTGAGTAGTGAGTTTGATCCTCATTGGGTACTCCATGGTTTCGGCTTTGTGTCACAACTAAGCGGCGCTTACAAAATCAACTTTGGGCACCTCGATGTTGCGTAATGTCTAGCAAGCTTCTTTAGCAAGAACCTGTTACAACTGAGTAGTGAGTTTGATCCTCATTGGGTACTCCATGGTTTCGGCTTTGTGTCACAACTAAGCGGCGCTTACAAAATCAACTTTGGGCACCTCGATGTTGCGTAATGGTTAGCAAGCTTCTTTAGCAAGAACCTGTTACAACTGAGTAGTGAGTTCGATCCTCATTGGGTACACCATACTTTCAGCCTTGCGCCACGTCTAATTGACGTTTAGAAAATCAATATAACAATTACGACTAAATAATGAGTTCGATCTTCACTCGTCAACCCCTAATTTTGGCCTTGTGCCACATCTAATCTATACTTTGAAAGTCACTATACACATCAGACATAATTTTATATCATCATTCTTTGTAAAAACCTTAAAAGAATGTTACAGCCAAACATATTCAGATGACGTAACTTAATATTACACCTTCACTTCCAGCATTAGTCATGTATATCATCCAATTAAAAGACAATAATCACGTTAATATTTCAAGTCTGAAACGCACATGTGCACCGTGATGTCCACACAAACAATGAAAACAAGATAAATTTTTAAAAAGAGTACTAGAGACGTATGGTGAATGTGTTGTTGTATTAGACTGGCTTACTTTTTCATTTTTTATTTTTTTTTAGAAATTTCTTTTCAATATGGAAGCGTCTTCTAAGCCGGAAAATATGGTAATCACTTTTACAATTAACTTATTTCATTTGATGACAATGTTTTAATGTAACGCAATTTTCTTTCATATTCTTCTTTATTTTATTAAATCGTGAACTTTTGAATGCTTATACAACTTATACATGAATCGAGAGTAGAAAATCAAATTTCACTTGCAACGGTTTTTTGACAAAGAACCCGAGAAAACAGTATTGGGGGAAAAAGAGAATAAAATTCAAAATAGAATGATTTAGGGTTTTGAAGGTCGTAATTGACAGAATGTGCTTTGTGGTGCAGTGGATATCGGCTCGGAATGAGAAATCGGAGAGCCTAGTTCGAATTTCAGTTGAATTCCTTGCATTCACTTACGCGCAAATACACTTGGGAAAGGTATTAATCCGTTTATTCCTTCCAGTTATGGGTTAAATAACAGGACAGACTGGGTTCTACAGCCTTGGTCGGCAACCAGTCTACCGCAGAAAGCAACGGCAACCTACTGCGGGATAATCTTCTGCCCATTCAGTCATGTCTCTTTCGAGACATGATCGCCCAAGCGTGTATCACGTATGCCACTTAACTGACTGACTTAATTGACAGAATGTGGTTTGTGGTGCAGTGGATATCGGCACGAAACGAGCAATCTGAGATCCGAGTTCAAATTCCAGTTGATTTCGTTGTATTCACTTACACGAAAATACCTTTGAGAAAGGCATTAACCTATCTTTTCTTCTTTCACCTACGGGTTAAATAGCAGGGCAGATTTTGTTATCTATAGCCTTAGTTGGCAACTATTCAAACTAATGGCACAATCTGTCCAATCAGTCGTGTATCTTTTGAGACATGATCACCCAAGTCACGTATGACACTGAATTGACAGAAAAGTAAGAAGTCGAAAAAGAGTTTCACAACTGTTAGCTTAGAACTTTTGATTACCAAAATTTCTACACAAAATGGCGATACCTTACTGCCAATCTAACACTGCGTTCAGCTTCGTGGAGTCGAGATGGGAAGGAAGAAAATTCATCAGAATAATTATTTATAGAAAAATGAAAAGGGAAGGCACGTTATGGCGGTGGAAAAGGGATTGGAACTAATATTCCGGGTAACTATGTAGATTCTTATTTAGACTTTGTCAAGACTCTCTCGATCCATACCAGGAGCACCAAGTACTGAATGCGTCGATTAATGGTAGACTTATAAAAGTGCAAGAAAAAGTGCACGATACATTGAACCAACATTACTTTCAAAATTTCGTCTGTTGTCTGTTGATCAGTAATTTAGTCAGTTAAGTGCCATACGTGATACACGCTTTGGATGATCATGTCTCTTTCGAGACACGACTGACTGGACAGAAAATTATCCAACAGTAGGTTGCTATTGCTTTCTGCGATAGACTGGTTGCCGACCAACGCTATAGAACTCAATCTGTCCTATTATTTTACCCATAACTGGAGAGAAGAGACAGATTAATACCTTTCCCAAGAGTATTTGTGGGTAAGTGAATGCAAGGGATTCAACTGGAATTATGTTGATACTCAAAAGCTAGAAAACCTGTCATTCTAAGTGTTTTTATCATTCCTAACTCCTTTGCTTCTGTAATATATGTGTATATATTTAATTATTTTTATTTTCTTTTGTTTTTCTTACCTACTTCATTCTCTCCCTTACTTGTTGCGTCTTTTTTCTTCCACGTATCACTCGCTTTTCCTAATTTTTCTCTCCATATATCAATATGTACTCTTCTCGGACGGACTACTGCAGTATTATGCGAGAATAAAATGTTCACTCATTGTCACACCAGACAATCAAGGTAAGCCAGGGGTAGGGCTGACCTGAAGTGAACTTGCGGCCGCTGAATGGAGCCTCACGCTACTTAAAAACTGCACCGGTTTTGCAAATATGTGAAAGAACCGTAAATACCCGAAATCATAAAAAAAAAAATAATTCAGAGAATTTGTACAGTCTCTCCCAGACATCGTATATGAGAATGTAAGGTTCATGTTTGGTTGAAACGAGGGTGAGGGGCCCACTAACCGAGAGTAACTGAAAACGTTAGGGGTTGAATAAATTTTCTGAGTGTAGAAGTGCAACGGTCGTACATACGAGTAGAAGGGTGTGACGGTCGTACATACGAGTAGAAAAGTGTAACAGTCATACATACGAGTAGAAAAGTGTATTGGTCGTACATACGAGTAGAAAAGTGTAACAGTCATACATACGAGTAGAAAAATGTAACGGTCGTACATGCGAGGAGAAAAGTGTATTTGTCGTACATACGAGAAAAAAGTGTATTTGTCGTACATACGAGAAAAAAGTGTATTTGTCGTACATACGAGAAAAAAAGTGTATTTGTCGTACATACGATTAGAAAAGTGTAACAGTCATACATACGAGTAGAAAAGTGCATTCGTCGTACATACGAGTAGAAAAGTGTAATGGTCGTATATACGGGTAGAAAAATGTAATGGTCGTACATACGAGTAGAAAAGTGTATTTGTCGTACATAGGATAAAAATAGTGTAACAGTCATACATACGAGTAGAAAAGTGCATTCGTCGTACATACGAGTAGAAAAGTGTAATGGTCGTACATACGGGTAGAAAAATGTAACGGTCGTACATACGAGTAGAAAAGTGTATTTGTCGTACATAGGATAAAAATAGTGTAACGGTCGTACATACGAGTAGAAAAATGTATTTGTCGTACATACGAGTAAAAAAGTGTAATGGTCGTACATACGAGTAGAAAAGTGTAACAATCGTACATACGAGTAGAAAAGTGTAAAGGTCGTACATACAAACAAGCAAGATTCGGGACCTCGCAGATGAGATCCGTAATAGAAAAGCGTACTGTCATACACACAAAAAGCAGAATATAATATATATTGTTTTTTATTTGTAAGAAAGTACAAAATTTTCTTTGATTAAAAAACTGGTTAGTCAGTATTTTCGTGAAGTTTGATATTTTTCTCTTGATATGTAAAAAAAGTAGACAATCTTAAGAAATTGCAATTTATACGGCTTGATCTGAACAAAGCATAAACGCTGAATCTTATAAAAGAACAAAAAAAAAAGAAAAGAAAAAGATAAAGAGAAAGACTGATTAGGGTTGAGTGGTATGGCATTACGTGTAAGAAATAGCGAGGTGATGAGGCTTCATCCACTCCGAACTCTGTCCCATTGAACCGAGTTCAGGATCAGGGAGAGACTGTTTATATCACTCTTGCATGAATCCAGGACAGGAAATCAGATTCAAGCATCGTAAACAAAGAAAGGAAGATCTGTCAAATCGTGGAGGCCACCGTTCGAGCAGACGACAGTGTCAAACTGAAAGAGAGCGAAAAGTTGGATAAATATCTGGGCATTGCCAGAAAAGTGAATGAAAGAAAAAAAGGGTCAAATATGATGTTTGTACCGGTCAATACCAGGACCATTGAGGTAATCTCTAACAATTGTAAGAATTGAAAATCCATGGAAGAATTGAAGGCGTACAAATGACAGCGTTATTTAAATGAAGAATCTGTTAATACATTTGGTGCAAAAACGCAAGAAAGAAGCAAAATAGAGCTATGTTGAGCAGTTACTGAAAAATTCTTAAACCTCAAGGATGTACACACCAAATTCTGATAGCAATTTGGACAGATTTTGGTTTTTTAGTCGAGATATTTTCAGCACTCCTCGTTATGATGCTTAAAAATATGGTTATTGTAGAAATAAAAAAATGATAAAACAATAAAATAGACGTATATATAAATATCATAATAAAAATACTATAATAAAAATATTATAATAAAAACATAATATTCATAAAATATAATCAATAAATATGAAAAAATGAATGTCACAATATAAAAAATAATAAATATATAAAATAAACATGATAAAACATCGAATAAATATAATATTGAAAAGTATAAAAATAAAAATTAATAACTTTAATAGTAAAAATATTTAAAAATAAACAAGCAAAATATTATTAAAATATTGAATATAGAAAATTAATTAAAAAATTATTAACAGAAGTAAATAAAAGCATTAAAAATATTCAAAGTAATATAAAAATCAAAGTGAAATATTTGGAAGAATAATGAATTAAAGTTTAAAAATAATGCTTAAAAATATTTATTTAAGATATATTATTAAAATAATGAAGACATACTCTAAAATATATATTATAAGTTAATGCATAAAGAATATAAAAAACTTTAAAATTAAACTAAAAGTATAGCACAAAATAATACATATTATAAAAATTGATGCGTATATATTATGAATGTATTTGTATTATAACAAAACCAAGACTTATAATGTTTATAATATAAGCATATACAAACATTTAAAATGATATTGAAAGAACAAATTTATATTTATAGATAAAAATATACATTTCATAAAATAATATAGAGTAAATATTATAAAAATCATGCTTAAAGAATATAAAAATAATGAATTTAATTATATACTATGAAAGTAATATATATATATATATATATATATATATATATATATATATATATATATATATTAATACAGGTTTCATTGAATAATATAGACAAGTACTGTCTATTTATTTTGTGTAAGATCCGTTCGTATGATCTGATTAGCTTGATAGTGTTGTCATGGAAAGACGACAAGAAATCGCAATAATTGTTGATTTTTTATCAGGTCTGAGCTTTCGGCTTACATAAGCCATTATCAAAGGATGAACATTGACTGTTCAGTGAACATAGAACATTTAAATTATTATTAACAGAGTGGAGTTATGAAGAGAAAATTAGACAGGTCTATTTTTTGTGTCGCACATGGCTGTAGGCCGAAAAGGAATGGTGGTAGTGGGTTTTTTGTTCAATTGAGTGTATAGTGGCATGAGGGATTAGCCTGGGAACTGCTGCTACTATGGTGTAGGGGGTAAGTATAATAACTATGACTCTCTCTCTCTCTCTATATATATATATATATATATAGTTAGAAATCCAATCTTTAGCAAAAAATAATATTCGATAAAAGAACTGCTCAATGAAAAGAGTTCTCAATAGAATTTTTATAAAACAAAAATGTAGGGCAAGTTATGTTACAACATATCTAAACAAACCGTCGGTTTGTGTAGAAGTGGCTGCGTCAGGGACTTGCTGCGCGACAAGAACATATTGGAAATCTTGGAAGAAAACTTAGTTGCAAAAAACTCTGTGTTTCATTTATATATATATATATATATATATATATATATATGTAAATGAAAAACAGATCTAATAGCAACCTTACTGACTATATATATATATATACATATATATATATATATATATATATATATATATATATATATATATATATTACAAGGAAGTGAATAAACACGTAGATTAAAACCCACTGTTCAAGCATTTACTTTTATATAGTGTTCGATAAAGAGTAGAGCTAAATAATTTTTAATTGAACTATATTGACACACCTAAAGCATTTTCTTTAACTACTACTCCCTTATTTTCTAAATAACCATGAATTCATCTTATATTTTACAATAAATCATTTTCTCCATTTATCTTAATATATCAGTATTGTTCTAAACATGAACATTTTTGTGTAGTGATATTATGCTTTTTAAACCATTGTAATAACAAAATTTATATATATATATATATATTAATATATATATATATGTGTGTGTGTGTATATACATATACATATATGTGTGTGTTTATTTATGCATATATGTGTGTAATATACACACACGCACATATATATATATATATATATGTGTGTGTGTGTATATACATATACATATATGTGTGTGTTTATTTATGCATATATGTGTGTAATATACACCCACGCACATATATATATATATATATGTGTGTGTGTATATACATATACATATATGTGTGTGTTTATTTATGCATATATGTGTGTAATATACACCCACGCACACACACACACATATATATATATATATATATATATATATATATATATGTATATATATATATATATGTATATTAATGTAAATAATAATCAAGCATTTAATATTATAAAAACTTTACAAATATAAAAATCCAATGCATTAACAATAAGAAATTACTTTACCCATGTCATCACGGTATGTTATGGTTTTTGCGTCGTAAATTTTAAATATATATATATTTCTATCATAATCGTCGAACGTGCTCTTTCTTGAAGTCGGTCTTTTTCCCCCTAACAGCTTCGTAAATATAATGGAAAAGTCTGCCAATGTCATAACAGAAATTCTACGACATATTGTCGCCAATGCAAGCGTATTAAAAGTCAAGAACATTGTCGGAAAAAATTAATAGAAATACACTTTATTAAAACATAAATATTATATAATGAAGGAAATTAAAATCAACTAATTAATTATTAATTTTACGTTAAATTTAATAATTTATAGTAATAATAGTAATTATAAAGAATGAAAAATATATATATAAGTATAATAATATAGAGACAAACTTCCAACACATCTGAATAAGTGTGACTACGTGTCGTTGCATGACATCTGGGAGGTGAAGGATTTCTTGTGAAGGTACTCCATGCGCCGATGGCTTAGGGAGTAGAGACTCGGACTGACATCAAATCGGTCGAGTTTCGATCCCGGCCAGAAGCAAGTGGATATATCTAGCCACACTGATGAACTATGATACAGCGAAACGGGCTTGTATGTGGATGACTAATATATATATATATATATATATATATATATATATATATATATATTCAGACATGTTGACAGCTTCTCTATGGCTGAGTTATGTCTGTTGGCTACGTGTAGTTTAGCGAGGTCTTCAGTGTGCTTCATAAATGACCAATGTGGATTAAATTTGGTGAGCGTTGAGGACAAAGGTGTACAGGGTTTTCAGCCAACTGCTTCAACAATAATTTTTAATCACTGCACAGCAAGAATTCTGTTACATTGTTGGAACAACCCGTTCCACCAGGAAAGATGGTGATCATAAAATGATGCAATAATGTGAAAGAAGGTCACACCTGTGTTATTTGCACGCCCAATGAGAGGCGAAATTCATATGGAAAATCCATTGCTAAATACACTGTGAAAATGGTCGAGACATTCTGTCGATTCAGGAAGTTTAGCGTTCGTCCATGCTTTTGTATTCTACATTTATAAAATATGGTGGACATGGTAACCTGCTTGAACAACACTATACGCTGTACCCTATTACGGTTTCCTTCACACACGAACTCTGCTGTCTGATCTAAAATCAAACTTGATACGTTGGATCAGACATTGTTGAGTGAGTTGGCTGCTGGATTAAGCAGTATTATATTGGATATATTTTGATGCAATATTCTCTTTAGTCTGGGTGTTTACCATTATTGTCACTCGCCAAAAGTACCATTCTGTCATCATATATAAATGTCCAACGTTGACATAAAGACATACTACTGAATCGATGAAAAAAAGAAAAAAGGAAAAGCACTCTTATTATATCGTAATTGGAATGCTTCAACTTTATTGTCCCAAGATTCATCTCACAGTGCATCATTTCATTATGTCTACCACAGCTACATTGCATTTTTTGTCTATTACATACACGAGCTGTGTCTTTTTTTCTTAGAAATGGCGGAGGGAGAAACCACCCAGTTTTAAACAGTCTCTAGTTTTTGAAATGTAAATTAAAATGTTCTAAAATATCAGGACGTAGGCGATCATAGCCTTCCACATCTCTCTCTCCCTTGTGGCTCTTAGCACGCTTTCTCCTGTAATGTCTCTCAGCCCCCGTTCTGTTATCCACCTGTTCAGGCCTTTTAAATATGTTATCTGCTGCTTTTCTCTGTCTCTTTTTCCCTCTATCTGGCCTGTTAGTATCAGGTTCTCCAAGCCCTCCTTCCTCATTGCATGTCCCAGGAACTTTAGTTGTCTCTTCCTGATGCTTAATATTAATTTCCGTTTCGTTTCAATCATTTTCAAAACCTCGTCATTGATCACATGCTCTGTCCATGATATCTGCAGCATCCTTCTGTAGAACCACATTTCAGCTGATTCAAGTTTTCCCTTCATCTTTGTTGATATTGTCCCACATTCGCTGCCATATTGAAGAACCGACATCACATACCAATCCACTACTCTCTTCTTTGTTTCTAGTGAAAGTTTCCTGTGTCTTAATACTTTATTCAGCTACGCATAAAATTATGAACAAATTTAAATAAATAGCAGCCTCATTTAGTAACACTTGACCTTGAGTGACAGTTGGGAGTTATACTGAGTGTAAAATACATGATAGGTTACAGTGCAAAAGCCAATGGAGACTGTGTGAAGACAGAGAAGAGACTCATTCTTGAATGACTATTGGACAGAATAGATATTGCTAGGGAGGAACGGTTGTTCTGCTGGGAACTGTACTAGCTTTTCTACCTTGAGTGGCATTTGAGACTTATTGATAAGACAAAATGCAAAAACAAATGGAGAATATGTTAAGTCAGGGAAGTACCTTGTTGTCGAATGCGGCGAGATGATCTAGAAAGACTATTAGACAGAGTAGATATGACTGGGTAGGAAGGGTTAATATACTGGAAACTGTGCTAGCTTTTGTGATTTGACCATGTAAAACAATGATATATGCTCAAAAATTCTTACGTAATGAAAAAAAAATATCTGAGAGTTTGAAATTCAAACGGACGAGGAATGCCACACCAGCAATACAGATTGAAATCAGAAAAGAATTTGTCAGTTGATTGGACTGGGGTACAATTACTGTTCTTGACATCAAAGCATTAAAAACAATGACCCTGTATCTGCATCTGTCATTGTATCTGACGTATAAACCTTCGACCGGTGCTCCATGCCATATTGATTTTTTAAGATATCGAATTATTTAATTCTTTTCGAAACTACTATTAGGTTGGATGTTTACTGATATATATGTTAGCTTCAGTTTTGAAGCTTCGGGGTTATTTCAATACTTGTTATTTCTCTATAGCGCGCACCTTAGAACGCAGGATTTTCCAGGATTTTGAATTATTTCATTCTCTTAAAAAATACTGCTATTTTTAATCGTGTTTACTAATATACGTATCTGTTAGCTTCAGTCGAAAAGGCTGCAGTAGTTTTTGTTTGCACAATTTAATATTTATTATGGTTAATCTCTTATTGTTCCTAATTTATAAATGAAACATTATCGAAGGTACGTATTTATAGATAAATATAAGATATGGATAAGATTTAGTATTATAGTTTAACACATGAAAGTCTTAAAATACCTTTTTCGTAGATAAACACCTATTCTATCTCTACTGAGTCGAATCACCTTCATTTCCCCCATATTTGCAAATACATTACTGTGCAAAAGTATTAGGACAAGAACTATTTTATTTTTTATGAGGCATCAAAATAAAGTTTAAAATCACCCCTGTACTAATACTTTTGCACACTACCAGTAGTGTGCAAAAGTATTAGTACAGGGGTGATTTTCCTAAGAACCTCACTGAAATTCAAATACAGGGCGAAAAGCCAAACCTTTGTAAGAATTATTTAATTCAATCCTATTGAACATCTATGGGATAATTTGAATAAAAAAAATAGAAAAATCTAATGTTACTTCGCAAGACACACATTGGGAACAAATACAAGCTGTTTGGCAGGAGATACCATTAGATACATTGAAGAAGCTTGTGATGTCAATGCCTGACAGAATGAAGGCTGTGATCAAAGCAAAAGGCTATTATACTAAATATTAAATTTATTTTGTAACAACTATTTTTTCTTGTTAAAGTATTTGTTGAGTAAATCAAATAAAATTACTTTAATTAAATTGTTTATTTTCTGTCAATATGCCTCATAAAAATAAAATAGTTCTTGTCCTAATATTTTTGCACAGTACTATATATATCGGTGTGTGTGTGTGTGTGTGTGTGTGTGTGTGTGTGTGTGTGCACATACTATAGGCCAAATATATAGGTTCATTTTTGGATTTATCAATTAGTATATTTCATACCTGATTTAATTAAGCTCTAATAATTTAGGATGTTCTTTACGGTGCAATGAATATCAGCTCAGAATGAGAAATCAGAGAGCGAAGTTCGAATTCCATTTGAATTCATTGCATTCACTTACGCGAAAAAACTTAGTAAAAATATTAATCCATCTTTTCTCCCTCCAGCTATGGGGTAAATAGCAAGACAGACTGTATTCTATCGCCTTGGTTGGCAACCAGTCTACCGCAGAAAAAAGTGGCAAACTACAGCAAGAAAATAAACTCTGTATTCCAATATGCCTTTAGCCAGCATGAAAGAGTAGGCTCATAAAATGAATATCTCTTATTGATTCGCAGTCTGCAGCAACGTGGAGTAAGCGTTTTTAAGCTAGATTTCTGAAACTATTTAACCCATTAGTGCACGGTGTCCCATTCTTTTAGGGGAGTTTACCTAACATTAAATATCCGCCAGCTTTAGAGTACAATTAACCAACAAGTTAAATTAGGTAAGAAAAGTTAAGATTTCTAAGAATCTTTATGCAGTAATGGTTTAATTTCGTTATTACTATAAATATTGAATCTATGAAAAAAACCCTTCAGTGAAAATCCATCTGGCCTGAAGTGAGCTAATAAATTATATATATATATATATATATATATATATATATATATATATATATATATATTTTAAAGGCCCGAAACCTTCAGTTTTTAGGGGATTCTTCGAAATCCAAATGGTGGCCCCAGACTTTAGGCCTATCGTGTAATGTCTTTATGTGACATTGCATAAGGAACTTAATTCAATTGGTAATCTTAATTGACTATTTATTGATCTTTTTCAAAAACACAAATTCTTGGAAAGAGATTTTGACGATTTCCAAAATATTTTCTTTTCTTTATATTGAAACCAATTCCAGAAACCATTATGGATAGCACCTTCCATCACCCCACTTAAGAGATTTTCTGAATAATGATAAAGCAATAACACAATCATTTTATTTGAGTAAATATCTGCCTCGTCTATTATTTTACCTCTATTGTTGAGTGGTCAATCAGTTACTCAGACAGCCAGCTAGCCAACCAGCCAGTCAGACGGACAGAGGTCGTTAATCTCCCCAGCCAACCACGCAGTAAGCTGGCCGGCTGCAGTAACATCGAGCCAGGAGGACCGAGATTGGTCCAGCCAGACGACCACGTAATTAGCCGGTTTGTTACATAGAAATCCAGGTGACACGTCGCGCCTTGGCCTTCTTCCTGCGAACGACCAATATGTGAAACAGGCTTCTAAAGTCTGTTTTCTCCAGTAAGGTCAATCTCCAGGAATTAGGTTAGCAAGACAAAACACTTTCAGGGCTGGCCGGCTAGCTTGTCTAGAAAAAAAGAAGACATAAATGCATGAAGATATACATATTGACTAAGAAGTAAATAAATAACAGAAAACAGACAACCTATGCAATCAACAGGGACAGATTCACAGACAGACAGAAAGACAAAATAAAAAAGACCGTTAGATTTTGACACAGACAAGTCGACAGAGAATAAGAGCATGCAGACAGTTAAATAGCCAGGAAAGGTTTTGACAGACGGAACTAAAGTTTAAAGGCAACAAATGCAGCAATTTTTCCAGACGGTTTGTCCGATGGTTTCTGAGATATACAAATAAACAAATGTGACAGACAGACATCGAAAGAAGGGTGAAGTGTTTAACAGACGGGCGTCAAAAACGTCAACTAGCCAATCAGAAAATAGACCGACAGTTTTAGATTGAACAAATCTGACAGTCCACCGACCAAGAGGCCAGTTTGATACAGTGACGCCTGTTACGCATGCGCAATAAACAACAGCGAATTAAATATGTTGAATATGCATTAAAATAGACATATAATGTGAAAGCGTCTAAAATAGACACGAAATGCGAAGCAGAAAATACACAAAGTATAAAAATATTAATAAGTAATTGTTTGAATGAAGCAACATAGGTCAGTCCGATAATTTTCCCACTAAGTGTGAATCATTTACAACAGTATTGGATGATTTCATAAATAATTTCCCTTTTTATGGAAAGTAATTATAATGATGAACGTATCATCTTAACTAACGGTTTTTTTAAATATAGAATAACAGTTGATGAAAAGTTGGTTACTGTTCTAGTGCCCGCCTGCGAGGAATGAACTCTCCCTCTGGATATATATATATATATATATATATATATATATATATATATATATATATATATAAATTACCTGCGTGATTTCTAGAGAGTAGTACAACCGAGTTACGGGCAGTCAAGTTAGCAGTTAGTTACAACAGTCAAGTACAGCAGTTAACAAGAGCAGTTAAAGAGTGCAGTTAACGACAGCTACTAGTCAGGCAGTGTAATAACACTTTCAGACTTATTTATTTGTATATTATTTATTATTAACACGTCTTTGAATATTTCGTTTCTCGAGATACTAATACACTGTTTTGAACCTACCTTCTTGTTCTGTGTCTTACTTCCGGCACAAACCGGTCACTACACTTTTGATGAAGTTTCGTCACAACTCCACAACAAATTGGCGACGAAGATCTCAAACAATTACATACAACAATGTTCAGCGACAAAAGGCAGTAAAGCACCTCTCCAAAGCCAATCCCGAAAGCTGAACTCCATCGAAAAGAGCTAAAGTTATATATGCGTGGAGGCATTATTCATTTAGAGTTCTTAGAATACTAAATGCACATGTATATGTTCGGCAGCAGGAATGTGTCCATTAAAATTACATAGGAAACACCCTGCTCCCGTCAGCAGGAAAATGTTATCCTAACAGCAAGAATAATACTGGAACAACATTTAGTAGTGTATTGGTTTATTCTATTCCACCTTCCATATTCATCTGACCTTCACTCACACTTTTTGATCTCTATGAGGGGAAAACTTACTCAATTGAAAAACGGATTAGAGAATTCATCAAAACCTTTTTTCATGTCAAAACCTGGGAGAGAAAAAAGAGCTAGATGACTATCGAACAAGCTTGTGCAAATGGAGGAGTAAGAAAAAAAACGAATTGGGCACACTAGTAAAAAAAAGTATTACTAAGAGCTACAAAGAATAGGAAGTTGTGGAGAGTGATGATGGAGTTAAATTAATACCTTAAATTCTCTACAGAAATGCTAACATTTACTTTCTTGATAACGACAAAGTTTTGTGTAGGGCCTTCTTCTATAAGCCATGTCTCTTCAGAACGTTGACAATCATGGCTCTCCACAACTTCCTACTCTTTGTTACTCTATATAAATGTCATGTCTCCTAAACCTTGCTCTTCCATTCATTTAATCAAATTCGCTAGTTAGGCTATGAGTTGTTTTGTGTTCCTTTTGCTTTCAATCTGTCCCGTGAGTATCAAATTTTCCAAGCCCTCTTTCCTCATTATATCTCCTAGAAATTAATTAATATTAAGTATAAGTGTCCTTTATCTTACAATTTTCATTATAACTTCATCTTTGCTCAATTCTTTGGTCTATAGTATACGCAGCATCCTCTTGTAGAACCCCCCCAAAAAAACAAAGTGAACATTTAAATTATCACCCAGATGCGACAGCTCTTTATATGCCAAAACGCTATCTTCATGTACTGATGAGTGCATTTAAGCATAAAGCAGAATATTGCCCCTCGGTGTTGACTTCAATGTCTACTTTATATATATATATATATTGCTTAATACTTAGTTTTTGGTCCTAATAGGGTTAGACCAGTACACATTTGTATTAAAAAGTGTTCTATACAATTATATTGTAGAACTTTTGAATATTTTTCATTTATAAACGAGTTATTTCGCCACCTTGGTTTCTACCATGAGTGGTTTCTTCAGGTGATTTTTAATAACCGATTTTTAATTTTATATATATATATATATATATATATATATATATATATATATATTAAAAAATGATTAATTCAAAGATGTTGAATGGCCATTTCGATATGAAGATCTCCACGGAGGATAACACATCACCTCAGCAACAGAAAAATCGTTTCAGAAACCCTGTTTCTGTTGCTGAGGTGATGTGTTATCCCCCGTGGCGATCTTCATATCGAAATGGCCATTCAACATCTTTGAATTAATCCTTTTTTAATATATATTTGCTCTGTAATATTTTATTACATGGAGCTCTCTTCCTGTATCATTTTTTAATATTAAAATAAAATTTTTAATATTAATTAGGATCGGGTTTTTGTAATTTACCTTCCTGCTTTTTTCCCTTGGATTGAAGTATCTGAATTAATATATATATATATATATATATATATATATATATATATATATGTCTGTGTGTGTGAAATTGAGCGATTTTTAATAACCGATTTTGAATTTTATATATATATATCTATATGTAATAAATTATTTTGAACCTTATTTTTACCGATACTCGTATTTAAGTTGATATTCTGTTTTTAATTAAACAGTATTTTTATATTTATATCTATTAAACTTATCGAATCCTGCTGGATAGAACACATCTTCGTAATAAAAATTTATCGTAAATAATCAGGCCGGTAGATATAAATATAAAAATACTGTTTAATTCTGCTTTCCCGACAGTTACAATCTCCAGGTGTTTAAATGTAGGGTCAATAGACACCTCCTATCACACTAACTCCCAACTATTCTCACAACACTCTCATCTACCCAACCCTCATTCTCGGTATCCTCACCCGCCTATCACCCACCCTCTGTTATGTCCTATATTTAACCAGCCTTTCTCCTCTCTACGTAGCCCCCTGCACAGTAGTGGCAGTGACATGCCTTGCTCGGGGTGAAACGCTTATAAAAAAAAAAAAAAAAAATTAAAAACAGAATATCTACTTAAATACGAGTGTCGGCAAAAATAAGGTTCAAAATAATTCATTACAAATTGTCGGTTGCTTATAACCAAGTTTCGTTAAAATTCGTTAATTTCCGTAACATGTTTACATATATATATATATATATATATATATATGTGTGTGTGTGTGTGTGTGTGTGTGTGTGTGTGTGTGTAAACATGTTACGGAAATTAAAAGAATTAAACGTACAGGCCTTGTCCATTCTTTCACACACACAGACCTATATATATATATTCTTTTTTATTGAATTTTTCAATTTTTAGGTTCTTTAGAGCAGGGGTTGGGAAATTATTGTTACTTATGTGCGGACTTGGAGTTTTAAAACTATTCAGAGTGCCAACAACATAGGTATTTTTACGCGAGTCAAAGTCAAGGTATTTGTTCTACAATATATTTTATCTAAACTTATTTATAAATGGACTGTCTGTGTCTGTGTGTCTGTTACCTATAGACTCCGAAACGGCTGAACCGATTTTCTTGAAATTTTACACAGTTGTACTATAAGCGTCTGCAAGTATTCTTATCTAGGATTTGTGTCGAGGTACCCCTGATAAATATCAAAAATCGATGATCGAAAAAAATCGGGTTATAGAATGAGTGGTCCGATTTTAATCAAATTTGATACACTCATAGACAAAGAGATAAGAAACGATATTCAGAAGTTTCAAGGTTGCAGTCTTTACAATAGTGCAGAAAATCGATAATATATATATATATATATATATATATATATATATATATATATATATATCAAATGTAAGATGTTTCTGTGTGTGTCTGGTTATCTGCCTGTATGTCTGTATTTTTTTCAGCCCTTTTATTTTACTTTTTGCTTCGGGTTTGGCTCAAAGTATGTATAATTGTAGTTGTTAGTATTAGACATGATACCATTTATAATATCAATAATATATATATATATATATATATATATATAAGCAAGATGTTTGTGCGCGCGTCTGTTTATTTGCCTGTATGTCTGAGTTTTTTTAGTCACTTTATTTTAGTTTGGCTCTAAGTAGGTACAATTGTAGCTCTTAGTCTCAGCCATGATACCATTTACTCAGAGGACTTATTTAGTCTTCAAAATTCAGTTTACGACGAAAAAACGTATTTGATATCGATACCAGGAAATCAAAATTTGACTTACATCCATTCATTTTTCTTTCAGTCTACGGTTTCGCTTTAACTGGAAACAACTATTGCTTTATAGTTTTTCGTGTCAACGTCCAAAAAGTCTGAGCTCCAGGACCATGGATTAGTGTTAAAGCTTTCATTACACCCGAGCAACGCCGGGCTATACTGCTAGCATAGTAATATATACAATAATATGTATACCACATTAACAGAAATAAACTGTTTTTAGTTTTTATTATCAATGGGAGCCTTGCCCTTAAATTATCTTAGCCCTTTTCTAAATATCAGCAACGTACTTGGCTAATTTGAGTAAGGAATATACAAAAGCCAGAGAGAAAGACAAGGGGCATAAAAGAATCCCTAAATAATTAAAAAAACTCATGGTAGAAAGTTGAGCGCCTAAACGTTTCTTCGAGAAAGTCAGTCAGTTAAGTGTCATACGTGATACACACGTTGGGTAATCATGTCTCGAAAGAGACATGACTGACTGGGCAGAAGATTATCCCGCAGTAGGTTGCCATTGCTTTCTGCGGTAGACTGGTTGCCAGCCAAGGCTATAGAACCCAATCTGTCCTATTTCTTAACCAATAACTGGAGTGAAGAGACGGATTAATACTTTTCCCAAGGGTATTTGTGCGTAAATGAATGCAAGGAATTCAATTGGTACTCGAACTCGGCTTCCCGATTTGTTGTTCCGAGTCGATATCCACTGCACCACAACGCACACCGAGAAAGAAAATTATAGAATTAATAAAAGATTCACATTCTTTGAAAGGTTTCTATGTCTATAAGTAGGCATTTTTATTAGCGGGGCTCTTAGGAGAAACCAGCAGGGAGTTCAACGTGGGAACAGTTTTGAAAGAGCTAAATATCTTCTTTGCGTTATAGCAGTTATTGGTTCGGACTTCATGATGTCATTTGAGGCCGTCTGACATTGGAAATTGCTTGGCGTGCCACATGTGGCGCGCATGCCTTAAGTTGTCGACCCCTGCTCTAGAGTAGTTTGGTTTTATTTGTAAAGTAACAACTTGCGTAAATTTAGGATGAAGTAAGTTTGCAGCAAAGCACAGTTTACCTTGTCTTGTTACTAAAGTCGTATCAGTTTTTGTCAAGCAGCCCACAAAGTGTTATTGCTGCAGTTTTGGTAGACAATGAATTTATAAATGGAATTTTTCGTAAATCTAATTTCGCCGTTAGACATTTGAACTAGTATTTACAATACACTAGTATATCGTTATAATGGGGACTCACATCACTGACGGGGAGGCTGATGTGCAAGTGAAACCGTTGGGAGGAAGGCTCCGAAATCGTGCACATTCTCTCCTGATGACCCCAATTTAAATATAAATTCGAGAGGAAAACATTAAAAAAAATTCAATGCAGTCATATGCCGTAAAGAAGCTCGGTGGAAATGTCATTGGCATGAAGAGCATTAGACATTCAGCTCGCTTCAGGTGAGTTTCAATTACTTTCCAGTAATTTCCTTCTACAAGTCTCTGGTAGTGACTTAAGTACTTAAAAGACTCACTTTTTTGTTTACCATTTACACATAGTCGTTTAAGGATATATATTATTCCATAGAGAATAGGGCGAAGTAAATGCTAACAATTCCAGGCAGAATCCTGGGATTTTAACCGCTACGCTTACTGTGTTTCCACACTAAAACGATGTCAATGGTAATTGTGAAAATGAAATAAAAATGTACAGTAAAAGGTGAAAATCGAAAGTGCTATAGAGAGTAATTCCCTACTCGACAAGCATGTAAAGCTTTTCTTTATATTGATACATACAGACATGCGTACAATACACAGATAGACAGGCAAAAAGCCGACAAATAACAGTCTTGAAATACATAGAGAAAAGGTGCGTGTAATATCAAATGATCAGAATTCATTAGATGTTCGGCGTGCAAGTTTCATGTTAAAAAATCGGTTGATTGTCCTTCATCCGGAATCTTCGTGGTCATCGCACGTTTATAAATTATTATCACACACACACACACACACACACACACACACACACACACACACACACACACATATATATATATATATATATATACATATCTTATATAAGAGTCTCTTAGGCACACACTCTCTCCCTTTCTTTCTATCCACCTCTCTTTTTCTCTCTCTCTCTCTCTATCTATAGAAATAAACAGAGCGATAGAGTTCCGTACATTGTTTTTAATAATTTCACCCCAAGCAAGGCGGGGTCGACACTAGTGCGCAGGGGGTTACAGTGAGAGAAAAATAAGGAAAGGATAAAAGATGAACGGGATTCAAGAAGACAGAAGATGGCAGTTGAGGTTGCATTTAAATCTTTTGAGATTTTAGCTCTCTGGGAAGCTAGTAAACGGAAGTTAGTTCCACAGACAGGATTTACGAGAAAGTAAACCGTTGAAGTAGAAGTGACGAATGCATTTCATTATTTCAATGGTAAAAGAGTGGGACTTAGATGCCAATCTAGTAGCAGGCTTGAATTTGCTTGTTCGGTGCACCAGGGAAAAAAAGCTTGTCAGAGAAGTTGGCATGAAAAATGCGAGAAAAGAAACTGTTTGAGTAGATATACTATAATGAATGCGAAATAATTATAATTTCTAGCTATAAAAAGTTGGAAATAGCAAATTTAACAAATGCAGAAAAGTTGTAGAAAAGACAGAGGGAAGACACGCCATATCAGTGAGTAAAGCGATAACAACAATATTCCAGACAAACTAGAGGCATGAATTTTGACTGTTGGTTATAAGTTTTTAAATGCAATGTTAATGATCATCTTCTGTCTCCTTTAACTGTGGTCTTTTATTGTCCTATTTCCTAAAGAATAGAATTTTTTTTTCTCAATATCTTTCACACCCAGTAACTCACTGCATCTTTGTCGCTTTATCGCCTTTCTTGGTGTCAAAAGATTTTAGAAACATTTTTGTAGCGCCAATATTTGCTACTTTTCCTGTGATTGATTTTTGGTTGGTTGATTGTTTTGTTTTTATGGCATACCTATTTATTGCTGGTAATACCTTTTTCTTTCTACAATTTATTGTTGTTTTTATATAAGTTTTGTGTCTAGTAATACTTTTTTCTTTTCGAGTATCAAGATTCATTGGGATTTGTTTTTAAGGGCGGGGCACCAAGTCCTACCCTGTTATTTAACCCATAACTGGAGGGAAGTGACGGATTAATACCTTTCCCAAGGGTACCAGTGCTTAAGTAAATGCAGGGTATTCAACAGGAATTCGATCTCGGCTCACCGATTTCTCTTTTCGAGTCGATATCCACTGAACCACAACGCACATCCGTCACTACGCTTACAGCACCTGGTATTCCAAAGAGGTCACTCATCTAAGTACTGTCCAGGCTCAACGTTGCTTAACTTCGGTGATCAAGCGAGAGCCAGTGCATTCAACGTGATATGGCCGTAAGTTCCTGTGATTGAAAAATTGGTAGTTATTACAAAATAAAAATAATAGTTAATAATATTGGCCTCTCTGTCTCTCTCATAGAAACATTGTTATCTTCTTGACATAACGTATTTTCCCCTCTAGAAAGGGCATAGTTTATCTGGTGGACCACTGTTTGATTTAGCTTCATTGGGTTGCCCTTTTGTCATTATACAGGCGCATTAGAAACAGAATGTTTGCGTAGAACTTGTATTTAAATGGGCCTCACATTCAGGAAAATGTATTAAATGTGCAAGAAAAATTCAACATTAAAACGCAATCAATTTTCTATTCTCCCGTATATAGTTACCATCCACAGACAAGCCTGTTTTGCTGTATCACAGCTCGTCAGTGCGGATGGAGATCCACTTGCTTCTGGCCGGAATCGCAACTCGACCGATTTTGTGTTAGTCGGAGTCGCTGAACCCTAAGCCATAGGCGCATGTAATCATAGAAGAGAAACTTTAGCGTGTTATATATAAGCGCTGCATACACACGCCAGTCACCAAAAGAACTCAATTCATTGCTGAGGAGTAATGTATAAATTGCAGAAGCGGTAATTGTTTTTTTAAAATTTTCCTTTCTAGAGAGCTCAATCGTAATGAAAGCATAGTATATATATATATATATATATATATATATATATATATATATATATATATTGATTGTTTAATACTTAGATTTTGGTGCTAATAGGGTTAGACCAGTACACATTTGTATTAAAAAGTGTTCTATACAATTATATTGTAGAACTTTTGAATATTTTTCATTTTTAAACGAGTTATTTCGCCACCTTGGTTTCCACCGTGAGTGGTGTCTTCAGGCGATTATATATATATATATATATATATATATATATATATTCATTTTTAAACGAGTTATTTAGCTATCTTGGTTTCCACCATGAGTGGTTTCTTCAGGCGATTTTTAATAACTAAAAAAATCATTGGTTTCTTCAATTTATTAAAAATCGCCTGAAGAAACTACTCATGGTGGAGTATATTAAAAAAAAATGAATATATATATATATATATATGTGTGTGTGTGTGTGTGTGTGTGTGTGTGTGTGTGTGTGTGTGTGTGTGTTAGTCTGTTTTAGTATAATTTCCATAAGCAAAGGATTGGGAAAAATCCGCGGCGCAAATTGATGTATTGGCAGTACTAGATGGCGGCGCTCTCGAGAACTTTTCTTCTGAACAATCTGCTTACTCTTTTTATTAGTGTGGTATTTTTAAAATCGAAATTGTGCTTGAATTTATTTCTGTGAATCACTAACTACCTCTAAAATTATTACGGACATTATCAGATCTAAAAATAACCGAAATCACAATGATGAACAAGCAGGTGTATACGGAATAAATAGCCGGGATTGTTCCTCCATCTACATCGGAGAAACAAGTAGAAATGCAAAAGAACTTATATATGAACACAAAAGAGACATCACTAATAATAATCTAACAAATGCATTAGTGAATCACAGAAATAAATTCAACCACAATTTCGATTTTAAATATAAATATATATATATAAAATCGAAATTGTGGTTGAATTTATTTCTGTGATATTTCTTGTTTATATATATACATTTCTTGTTTATATATATATATATATATATAAAATCGAAATTGTGGTTGAATTTGTTTCTGTGATATTTCTTGTTTATATATATACATTTCTTGTTTATATATATACATTTCTTGTTTATATATATATATATATATATATATATATATATATATATATATATATATATACAAACGTGTATAATCTAAGACAAAGAAACTAAGAGATCTATAAACTTAGACAGGCTCCGATTATAGTTTTATTTTCAATTAATATATCCCTTCAGGACAAAGGCGATTATAGTTCTCCGTAGATTTTGTTTCTGTTATATTCGTGAATTACTATGACTTTACTTCCGTTGCTTTGTGCACGGTTTCGAATTAAGTGTTTTTCTCTTAAATTGGTTATCAAATAAAGAATACAGTCTACCCTGTTATTTTTCTTATAATTTCTTTATCCTCATAATCTTTTCTTTTTTATCACCTCACTCAACAGTACTCAAGGCATAGTTTATTTATTCGAGAAAAAAAGTTGGATTGTCTTTCTTCATCTTTTTCTGCATTCAACTCTGCCTCGGCTGATTTATTTTTTCATCTTCATCAGGTGAATACTGTTGCCCAGATGCTAGTAAAGGTCGATCAGTACGATATAACCACAATCTAACCACAATTCTCAATCTAACGGCAATTCTCATTCATACGATTACATTTTCTTTCTTTTCTCGTAATTTTCTTTTTTTATTCTATTTGCAATCAAATCTTGACTCTGAATTTAGCGCGATTCTATGTAGCGCATCCCTTCACGACATCAGTTATCATGGCCCTCCACAACTTCATATCTCCGTTCCATCATCCATTAACACAATCTCGTCAGGTAAGTGATTCTTTGCCTTTCTCTGTCTCTCTACCTTGAGTGTGGTTCTGGAGCCTTGTATAAATAATTGTATTGATGTGCAAGACCCTCGAATTTGATCGGCTTGTTCAATTTTCCATCTTGATAAGCTTTTCACTGTTCGGTTATTCACTTTTTTTAAAAAAATTTTTTTTACTTTGTTTTGTATAATCTAGCAAAATTGTACTTTTTTCTGTTTAATCTCACATTATAAACAGAAAATGTTCATATGGTGTATTTGCCGCATGTGTTTGATTGTAGCCAAGTTTCGCATAACATTTTTATTAATCCTGTTAACATTTCCAATGAAAATTTGTGAAAAAATAATATCTTTGTTAAAAATAAATAAATATTCAGAGAATGGCTAATAAAAGTAGTAGTTTTTTTTATTGTTAATTGAATGACAATATGAAAAAAACATCCCTTGTTAGGTATTTCGTCTTTCGACAGGTTTCCTTTACACCTTTATATATATATATATATATATATATATATATATATATATATATAAAGGTGTATCGAATTCATTATTGAATGAGCATTGCTCATTCAATAATGAATTTGAGCACTCTAGCTAATGGGCGTGTATAATGATATACGCGCTAAAAAGTCTGCCTTCTACTACCGAACGCTCGTAGCCCAGAGGTAGAATCGGCGACCGACGCCAATTCGGTCGGGTATCAATCCTGGGTTAAAAAGCTATCGGAGTCTAACCGTACTGATGAACTATGATACAGCGAAACAGATCTGTCTGTCTGCGGATGTCTATAGTATATATATATATATATATATATATATATATATATATATGTGTGTGTGTGTGTGTGTGTGTGTGTGTGTGTGTGTGTGAAATGTATATATATATATATATATATATATAGGCAATTTGTTATATATATTATATTATTTATATATTATATATGCGCGGTACTTATTTAAATGCGCTCAATATGAATGATAAAGCTGACATAAACTCACACCTATATATATATATATATATATATATATATATATATATATATACATAAAATAAAGTTATTTTTATTTGTGTGCATATATCTCAGCTGATTCATTCTTCAGTCTTCTCCAGCTGAATTCTGTCGCTAGGTGGTCAGTAACGGCCCCTCAGTACAGTGTAAGCATGATTTAACGCGAATTTTCATATGGTGCGATAATTTTAGTATTTTCGATTTGCAATTTTTAAAATATTATTTTACTTAATAAATTATGCTTACTTTGATTTGGGAATTTTATGGAGCACAATATCCAGTATTGACAGGACGTAGGGGACCATGCCTCTCCACACATTCCCCTTCTTTGTTATCTACGAATTGTCATGACTTCTTAGGGAAGATAGTCGAGTTATTTCTCGTTGTCATCTCTAATATTAATTCGATGTTTTTTTGGTTTTTTTTATACTACAAGGATAGTCTAATCTGCTGTTTAAGCTATAGCAGATTATGGTACGAGAGAAGTGGATTCATGCCTTTTTCAAGGATATTAGTACCAAAATGAATGTAATTGCGGCTTAGGTCGGAATTTGAACTTAGAACTCCGGTTCCGCTCTCCGTACTGACAAACGTTAAACACATTCTGTCATGCCATATTAAAAGAAAAAATAATAAAAAACAAAAGTATTGCATTCATGGTGAAGTCCGTAGATGATATCGGCTTAAACTTTGTTGCAAAAACACAATAGATATAACCAAAATAAAAAAAAAACTGTTAAGCTTTGCTTGATATTAAAGAATATTCGTATTTTAAAATTATTGTTTCTAGCTGGAAAAAATAAAATAAATGATATTTTTCTGTAAAATGAATCTGTTTGCAGAAACATAATATTTGGGAATACTTTTCGGGATCACATTTATTGTTTTATTCGCAAACTATTATACAGGTGTTAAGAAAGAGTTAATTAAACATAAGGTAAATAAAGAAAACAAATACAGAAAACGAAAACAAAAAAACAAAAATGAAAAATAAAACTTGCCGAGGAAGTTGTTTGTCACTTCTGGGTTTAGCATTGTTTCATGAGACAGCAACAATTCTAAAAGTTCTTTAACTTCAGAGCAATCTTCGAAGCTGGGAACGCGGGCGTCAGTAGTGAGGTTCCTAATGATTGGTGAAAAAAAGATATACTTTTACTTATAATTCTTAGAGAACACAAGACAAATAATTACATTTCAATTTTAAGGTGACATGTTAAAGAAACAAAGGCCTGTACATGCTTTTTAGACTATCTCGAACATAGATTAGGTAATACAAATCCACTCTTAATAATAATAATAATAATAATAATAATAATAATAATAAGGAGAACTTTATCTATGTAACACTAGGGATGTTAAGGAGATATATAAAAAAATGAAATGACGCCATAACAACACATCACGACCTGCCTTAGGTCTTCCTGCAGACTTGATAGATAGTGCGACCATAGCAGAAATAGAATTATAATGAAAAGTGAAATAATAATAATAATAATAATAATAATATTGTCTTAACCTCAAATACAGATTTTGTGATAAATATCAAGAAACAATTGACCATTTGTATCAGGTTGCACTGTATTAGCACCAACTGAATATAAAATATCGCGTTAGATTGTGGGCCAAAATTTGCACTGGCAAATATGCAAATTTTACGAAAAGAAAACTAAAAGAAACTGGTATGAAAATCACCCAGACCTGCTAAGAGAGAGGAGCTCCAACAATTTTATGGGGCTTTAAAGTACACAGAGACAGAACAATCAAAGCTAATCGCAATGACCACAAGAATAGAATGTGCTTTCTTGTTAACATGGCAGTCCTTGGAGATTGTAATGTATCTTTGAGGATCTTCAAAATTTATCAAAAAACAATTTGTTCTCGTATGCGCGTTGTGGTGCAGTGGATATCGGCTCGGAACGACGAATCGGAGAGTCGAATTCAAAGTTCAATTCCTTGCATTCACTGACGCGGAATATAGTATACCGATGGATATACATACATTCATAATAAACACCTTTTCTTTTTTTTATTACGTATTTGCAAACACTTAAACAGACACTAGTTCTTTTTCTACATTTAATATTTATCCATCATTTATCACACGTGACACGTATTTGACCAATGAAACTATATCTCAATCAATGTACTGTCTCTTAGATTTTTAAAATCATTCGTCTTTAATAAATCTCTGGAGAAGCTTGTTAAAATAAAACATGTTAGATTACAGAGACTTTTTTCCTACTTCTTCTTTACATACTCTATATACACTATCGGCCATAATTATTAGGCCACCCCAGTTTTTTTAAAGAAAATGACGCATTTCATACTGTTTTTAGTATTTATTGCCAAGTGGATAATTCTAAATGAAAATAGAATGATTCTTTTGTTAAGACTGCACAATAAAATGTCCATGAAATGAACTGTTCTGGGGTCGAATTTTTGAGCTCTCTTTACCATGCTAGTCTCGTCTTCTTATTGGCTGGCCGAAGCAAAAGCTTCCTTGCTGCCTTGTAAAATTTTGGAAAGTTATAGCAACAAAAGGAACATTCTGTTTTCATTTAGAATTATCCAGTTGGCAATAAATACTAAAAGTAGTATGAAATACACAATTAAAAAAAAAACTTGGGTGGCCTAATAATTATGGCCAGTGGTGTATATATATATATATATATATATATATATATATATATATATTGTAACTAAGTTGTTGAACTCGCAGGTTTATTTACCTTTTTGTTCATGCATTTACTTTTATAAAGAGTGCTCGATGCAAATGTAGAGCGTTATACTGTAATGGTTGTTACAATGTTTTTAAAAATTTCTCATGTTTCGAAGCCAGCCCATTATGTTTTGGCTTCATCCTCAGGTGATTTTTTTAGAAATGAGAATTATCCAGTTGAAAAGACCGTTTATTTGTGTTGGATTTGTTATTGTTGGGTCAACGGAACTCAAAACAGACAGACCAAGCCCTCTAACACCCAAAAATAGTAATAGGCTTAAGGTTGCGTTCAATCATAAAACACACTCTGGCCGCTCGGTGTTAAACTCACTTATTTATTTTGTATTTACATACGCTCTATCCTTGATATTGAGCACTTACCCATATAAATATAGGCTAATTTAAAATTATCATATATATATATATATATAAATATGTGTTTGTGGGTGTGTGCATGTATGTGTGTGTGTGTGTGTGTGTGTGTGTGTGTGTGTGTGCAAACAAATTTGAATATCCAAGACAAAAAAAGTGTGTTGATTTTGATTTATCTTCCTAATCACTACATATTTCTACCTCGAACTTTACATGCTACGTGTTTTTATAAATATTCATGTCGACTCATAACTATCAATATATTCATAACGATATATACATATCGATAAACAACTCGAAAATGAATTGATGAGCTTGATAGAAGGAAAGGTAAACGGGCGCTTCTACGACTACAAAATCCATAAACAATTGAAATTTATCAAAGTAATGTTGCATTCATGTTTTGGGGAAACACACCTATTCCTCAGATAATGGACTCTCCCTCCTATATTAATGTTATGGTGAAACACACCTATTCCTCAGATAATGGACTCTCCCTCCTATATTAATAAGAGTTAACAGGAAGTTAACGGGAGAAGTTCTAAGGAGTTCTTGGGAAGTTCATAGGAGTTCTTTAGAGTTCTATTGAAGTTCAGTAGAACTACTAGGCAGTTGATATTAGTCGAATACTAAGGAGTCAGCTTTCAGTGAAAGATTACCAAGTTCCTAACATTTTGGGTGCGTTAAGTCGATTAGCAACCGACATAGCACGATTATAACCTTCAGTGCGAAAACTACTCCACAACAATTCACTCTATATATGTATATATACCTATCGATGTGGTACATGAAAATTTATTAAAGTTGAACTAAATATTTTTCATCTTTTTTAACATAATTCATTTTACTTATCAGTGTTTTATAAACTAACAAGGTCTTTGAAGTATCTTATTAAACGCTATCCTGTAAATTCAAAGAAAAAAACTTAAATATAAATTAATTTTTTATTTACCAATTTATCAACTTATTACTAATTTATGAAGTATGCAATATAAAGCCTACAGTACATAATAAGAAGAGGTGCGTGCACTCACAAACACACAACATACACACATTCACTCACAGACAAGCACAAACACATACATATACATCTATAATTATTGAACAATGTCTAATAGCGAGATAAAAGCTTTAAATCTTGAAACACATAAATTTCCGTGTTGCAATGTAAATTTAATTAATTTTAGATAAATCTAATTATATTAAGCTCTACGTTGTATTGAGCACTTTTAAAAAGTAAGCCCCGAAGAATTTCTGGTCTGGATTCTAAATCTGTTGTGTGTTTTGCCTGTGGATATATATATATATATATATATATATATATATATATATATATATATATATATATATATATGAGAAAGTGAAAGAACGCGTAGATCAAAACCCACTATACAAGCATTTCCTTTTATAAAGAGTGCTCGATACAAAATAGAGCTTAATATTGTAATTTTGTTGTATTTTTTCCTAAATAGTCATGAATTCATCTAATATATTCTAAATAAATTATTTTCACATTTTTTTTAAAACTATCACCTGAAGAACATTATTATTATGAAACATAAATTTTTTTTGTAGGTATATAAGGCTTTTATAAAACATTGTAATAAAATAATGACAATTTACAATATATACATATACATATATATATATATATATATATATATATATATATATATATATATATATATGTGTGTGTGTGTGTGTGTGTGTGTGTGTGTGTGTTTAGGCAGCAAATCCTCTTTTAGTCATGTCAGATTTAATAAATTACAAACGTTATGTTTGCTTATTTTTAATAAAATCTGTTCATTATGACGAATAATCTTTCGTGTATTATAATTTAAAATTGTAGAAAAGTCGCTGTAACTTTTAAAGTTGATTTTATTTTCCATTTCTCAAGTTCCCAAACACTTTCAATATCCTTTCGATATCATCTTCAGGGGTACAAGTAGTCGTAACAAAATAACTACAAAACGACAAAACTGTGTTGCTTTGTATTACTGAAAATGTTTTATGCTTAAAATGAGACTGTTGACAGTTATGCTTAATATTCATTAGAACGTAACAATTGTTCCGTATAGAATTCTTTGTGTATGAAATCATGATCCACCACATTTTATTTCTTTTTTTAATCTTTGAATTGCCTGGACCTGTTGGGAATTGAATTCTGTTCTAATCTTTGTCCTAACCGGGGCTACAGTGTCCCATTTACACTTCTGTCTTAATACATAAGGAAGTTTGAGTTTGAGTTTTGTTTAACGGCATATCAACCTTAGGGGTTATTTAATATCAAAAAGAGTTTTAAGTTAGTTTTTTAGTGGTCGGTTGTAGTGAGAATGTTGATTTAGTCAGATTTTGATGAAAAATTAAAAGAAAATAGTTTTAGAAAACTTCTAGTTTTGTATTAAATTATATATTGCTGGTAGGAATTTTTTCCTTCAAAAATGTGTTCTGGGAATAATTTTTTTTCTTTCAAAAATGTATATTTTTCGACAAAAGTCTATTTCTATACTTTCATGGTGTTTTGCCCCCAATTTGGGGATTAAATAGCTGCGACCCTAACAGCTGCTACCACTCCGAGTCAGGGTGGATCTGGGAACAACAGCATTTAAGAGGTGGTTCCATGCTCCTCACAACCTCCCAATCAGAGGCCTTGCTGCCGGATGCAGTTTACCGTCATACCTAGAACCATAATGCGTAAGAAGTAGAAGTGACTTGTTTAGAGCAAAGCAAATTTGAACTGTACTTACTGATTCCATTTTCTGTGCTTATGACTGTTATGCTAACCACTTGCATACACACATACACACACAGTGTCTTATATATATATATATATATATATATATATATATATACAGTTCTGTGCAAAATATTAGGACAAGAACTATTTTATCTTTTATAAGGCATATTGACAGAAAATAAACAATTTGATTAAAGTAATTTTATTTGATTTACTCAACAAATGCTTTAACAAGAAAAAAAGTACTTTTTGCAAAATATCCTATAAATAAGATTGTGATCAGGGCTTTGTGGGGGCCAATTCAAATTCCGAAGCTTTCCTTCCTCTTGGATTTTAGTTAAATAATTATTACAAAGGTTTAGCTTTTCACCCTGTATTTGAATTTCAGTGAGGTTTTAGGAAAATCACCCCTGTCGTAATACTTTTGCATACTACCGGTAGTGTGTAAAAGTGTTAGGACAGGGGTGGTTTTAAACTTTATTTTGATGCCCCATTAAATATAAAATAGTTATTGTCCTAATACTTTTGCACAGTACTATATATATATAATGTAAAAAAGTTATGGAACATGTAGGTTTTAAACCCACTTTTCGTGCATTTACTTTTATAAAGAGTGCTCGATACAACGTAGAGCGTTATATTGTAATGTTTGTTACAATGGTTTATAAAAGCATAATATCACAACACAAAAACTTTCGCGTTCCGGAGCTACGTTTGCCCCACATCTGGTGATAAGTCTAAATGGAAAATAAATGGTGAAAACGATTTATTGTTTATCATTATATATTAACTTACATATCATATTACCAAAAATAAATCGTTTTCACCATTTATTTATCATTTAAACTTATCACCAGATGTGGGGCAAACGTAGCTCCGGAACGCGAAAGTTTTTGTGTTGTGATATTATGCTTTTATAAACCATTGTAACAAACATTAATATATATATATATATATATATATATATATATATATATATATATATATATATATATATCAGCATGCAATGTCATCTGTTTTGTGTCATATGTTGCGTGTATATATGATTGTGTATGAATATGTGTATGTGTTCGCCAAACTGATGTATTTTTTAAAATTTTTTCTTTTAAGGGAGCGACCGTTATTTTTATTCGTTTTTTTTTTTTGCTTTTTTTGAATCTCATTCGTGTAAAATCCTTTGTTAAATAAAGACGGAAGCTGAAGATGGTTCGCCTGAAATAGGCCTACACATCCGATTCACCATGAAATAACGTGTCTGTCTTAATTTTTCTTATATATAAATATATATATATATATATATATATATATAATTTTCTTATTTTTAGGTGTTGTCTGATTGGATAACTCCAGAATTTTTCGTAATTTTCATATATGTATATATTCAACACATTGACAACGAACTGCAAGATGACACCTCATTGGAACTTTTTATTATGAATTATCACGTGCATGACATTTTCTGATACATTTCCATATGCGCCAACATTTACTTTATTCGTAATTTAAAAAATATTGTGAAAACAATGTTAAGACTTCAGTTGAAGCTATAAATCAACACATAAGATATATTTTTGACTAAGTTCGTTTGTTTTAAAGTCGGCGTTTGAAGTAAGATTTAGTAATTGATCCATGGCGGTCATTGATCTTTTGGCGGTCATGCTCAAATCTGTTTTTCCTTGGAGATAACAAATTTTGCTTAACAATTATTGTTTGTAAAGTTTTCTTCCGTTATTTCGTAAAATGATGATGGGTTAAAGTTTGCATAAAAAACTTAACGTAGATGTGTTGATGTTTTTCATCCATTTGTGGTCATATTCTAGAAAATGAATTGAGATATTACGACTTTTAAATAAGAAGAACAACTTTGAAGCCTTTGCGGTTTCATGTTAATTCTGATGACTATTTCTTGTATTTATCTCTAGATATTTAACTTCATTGTCATATATTCACATACATTATTACTCAGATTATGTATATTATATATATATATATATATATATATATATATATATATATATATTCATATAGATAGGTGTGAGTTTGAATATGTCTGCTCTATCACTGATATTGAGCGCTTTTAAATAAGTACCACGCATATATAATATGTAAACAATATAATATTTCTAACAAATTGCATATATATATATATATATATATTGA
>JBBBDQ010000920.1:547500-615000 GCA_037127315.1 Ascarosepion bandense | reverse complement strand
TATATATATATATATATATATATATATAAGTGCCTTTAATATAACATGTTTTACTTTAATAAGCTTCGTCGGAGATCTTTGTAAACACGTATATATATATATATATATATATATATATGTGTGTGTGTGTGTGTGTGTGTGTGTGTGTGTGTGTGTGTGTGTCTAAATGAAGAATTATATCTGACTACAGGTTTATAATTGTATAAATTTCCTTATAAATAAATGCATGAATATAAAATATATCCGCACATAACTAAAATAAAATGTATAAATATTAAAAAATATATATTTTTATATAATTATGCATCTTTTTACATAAATTCTTAAAATCTATAGAATGTTTATATTTCCATATATATAGCAGCTAAATATATATATATATATAAAAACAACTATATACGAATATATTTATATCCATGCAAGTATATATATATATATATATATATATATATATATATATACTTGCATGGATATAAATATATTCGTATATATATATGCATATAAATACATAAATATATATAATTACACACATATATATATGCATAGATATATACAAGTAAAAATAATTGCTTATTGTTTGTTTGACTCGCCTGCCCGGTCTTTTGAACATGAAAAGAAGTTTATTCCTTTTTCTTGATTAGAATTTGGATTCTGAATCATTTTAAAATATTTTTATTCCTTATTCTTATTCTTTCCTTGCTTAGGTTAATGTTTTAATATACTAGCTTGAATGACTCTTGAACCTTGTATAGAAAGATCATCGATATAAACAAACAGTGTATATCGAACAATATATATATATATAGATATATATATCAATTGAACTTATAAATATATGGTTCGATTAACGACTGTTGATAATAGCAACAAATAGCTCTAAAAAAAGAAAATATATCTTTAAGAATATATATATATATATATATATATATATATATATATATATTCTTAAGGATATATATATATATAAATATGTTATATATTTATATAAATATGATTTATTTATATATATTTCTAAGGGTATACATTTGTTGTGTGTGTGTGTGTGTGTGTGTGTGTGTGTGTGTGTGCGTGCGTGTGCAAAATAAAGATTTTTAAAAATCGAATTATGTGATGGAATATATATATATATATATATATATATATATATATATAAACAAGGACATGATCGCAGATACGCACACGAAGGACCTTAGCAAAAAATTGCAGATATCTCCTGTAGATTCGACGGGCATATCCGCTCACTAAACTTGTGATGCTTAAGGTAACATCACTAAGCTGTGTGTCAAACTTTATTTACATTAATTCAAAATCTAATTCTCTTTCCCCCTCTCTCTTCCTCTCTTTTTCTCTTTCTCTATTTATGTATATATATATATATATATATATATATATAATTATACATATGTGTGTCTGTGTGTCTGTCTGTCTGTCTGTTTGTCTGTGTGTGTAATTGTATGACATGAATTCAGTTCTATAATTAAGCTCATTTCTTGGTGTGCATCTAGTTTAAATAGATTTTGAATTTGGTGTATACCAGGAATTCTAACCGTGAAAATTTCCTCAAAGAGTTTTTCCAAATATCGAAACGCACCTTTCAAGCGTCAGATAAAAAAGCCTTTTTAATTCGAGCCAAACCAATGGCTCTTCAAGATCCCTCAAGATGCTGCAAAGAATTCTTTGACAGTATTTAGTTTATCGTTGTGATCCGTAACTTCCTTATAAATTCTGACTCTCATAGACAAGCACAAAAACTAAACTGATTATCTTCATGGGAGGAATTCTCATGAAGATGTTTCTCTAGTCACTATGATGTTAACCTTTTCAAGTCTAGAGTCCAACCATTATCTATCCTACATATCCTCATAATCTGTACTTCCTTTTCTTACATCCATACACCCTCCGTTAGTAACCCTCAAAATTGAGTAGCTCTTGTTTCTTGTTGTGTATAAACTTTTGATGAAACATATTTCTGCACGAACCAGACGAATAAATATATGACCAGGGCTTATAGAAAATATCCTTAAAACTAGACATAATCATTCGGGTTTAAACGAATTTATTGCTATGTTCATCCGTACTGCCAAAATTCGACGTCTATATTTCAGTTATTTTGAAAATTCTTTGTATATTATTATTCGTAAGCTATTACACATGTGTATTGTGGCACAGTGGATATCGGCTCGGAACGAGAAGCCGAGTTCGAATTCCAGTTGAATTCATTGTATTCACTTACGCGCAAATACCCTTGGGAAAGGTATTAATCCGTCTCTTCCTTCCAGTTATGGGTTAAATAGCAGGACAGATTGGGTTCTATAGCCTTGGTCGGCAACCAGTCTACTGCAGAAAGCAATGGCAATCTACTGCGGGATAATCTTCTGCCCAGTCAGTCATGTCTCTTTCGAGACATGATCGCCCAAGCGTGTTTCACATATAGCACTTAACTGACTGACTGATTACTGTTTTCACGTATTAACATATTTCGAAATCATTAAACAGTCAAAACAAACATCTGTTGAAAAAAAAAAGGTGCTGATTTAAAAATTTCAGTTTGCATTGGTTACAATAGTTTATCTTTTTTATAGGAAAATATTTTTGAGTTTTATCGTTCTATATTGTCGAATTGAATAAAGAATTCTATTTTTTAGATCGTTCAAATTTTAACTTTCCAACGAAAGCTAATGTAAGAGGAAAATAGACGTCAATATTTAAAGAATTTTTGATCATTGTTTCTGCATGAAATAATCTAGGATTTTTATTTATACAACAGCTGCAGATAGGTTCACCTATCGTCCGGTTTGAACCCTTAGAAGTAGAGGTTTATCCTTTGATTTTTGTTTAAGATTGGGTTTCCGGTTCTAAAATTTTCTCTTTCTCTTTCACACCCCAGTAACCACTTCTACTTTAATGGCATTATCATTTTGCCCCAGAGAGAGAGGGAGAGAGAGAGAGGGAGAGAGAGAGAGAGGGAGAGAGAGGGGGAGAGAGAGGGAGAGAGGGAGAGAGAGGGGGAGAGAGAGGGAGAGAGGGGGAGAGAGGGGGAGAGAGAGGGAGAGAGGGAGGGAGAGAGGGGGAGAGGGGGAGAGAGAGGGAGAGGGGAGAGGGAGAGGGAGAGAGAGGGAGAGAGAGAGAGGGGGAGAGAGAGGGAGAGAGAGAGAGAGAGAGAGAGAGAGGGAGAGAGAGAGAGAGAGGGAGAGAGAGAGGGGGGGGGGAGAGAGAGAGTACACGCGTGTATACTTTTTTACGTTTTGTAAATTGTATCGAATGAAAAGAAGAATGATTTACCAAAACACAAACTAAATCACAAACAAATATATAATTTACTAAAAACACAAAATAAAATATATACAAATTTGTAGCTTTCAAAATAGAAAACATAAGCGTCTCCTGGTAAAGGAAAAGGAAATTTGTGGGAGTCCAGTATCTTTACCATGTTAGGACTAGCAAAGAAATCTAAGTGCTATTACTGGAAATCGTATGTGTATATATAAATACATTTTTAGTTTGGTCAATGAAAATATTAAAAATTTCTATATACCAGATTTGTTTCATGAGGTTCACTTTTGGGTTTTTGTTGGTCGGCAACTTTTTATAGAGATTCTTTCTGCTGGATACAATAATCCTTGAATCAACGCCGGTGTGGATAATGCCAGAAATTCCCTTTTAGCAAATAATTGGCATATATCTAGAATCATCTAGATTTTTCTTGAATATAGTGGAATGATGTAGAATCTTCCAAAGGTTCTATTTCTAATTTCTCTATATTACCACTACTTCATGAATGAAAACTTTTTGTATTAGCAAGTAGGGCTCAGTAGAATCCCTGACTATAAATTTTAACCTTTTTGTTGACTTTATTAATATTTTTTTATATAGAAATGCACCCTCGTAGCAGTATGTGTGTGTTGGCGGATACCATGGCCAACGGGATAGGACAACTTTTGATATGCGCCCATATGTACGCGTATAGGCAATAAACATTAAAACACGACCTCGCTTCACATCTCGCCACCATGGAATAATTAATGGCTGTCTGGGACACTGAAACAGGATCTTCTTCTATGTACCATATCCCTTCAGAACGTAGGCGATCATGGGCCTCCACTTACTCCTATCCCATGTTGCTATTAACACTTTCTTCTCTTGGTATCTCCCCCAAAATCTGCTCCGCCATCCACTTGCTCAAGTATGTCTCGCGTTGCTTTCCCCTGTCTCTCTTCCTTCTATCCGTCCCGTGAGTACTACATTCTCCAAGCCCTCCTTCCTCATTACGCATTCTAAAAAGCATTAGATGTCTCTTCCTGGTGTTAAGTATAAGTTTTCTTTTCGTTTGTATCCTCTCCAAAATTTCCGTTGCTCACTCAGTCTGTTCATAATATCCTCAACATTCTTCTGTAGAATCACACTTTTGTTGCATCGAGTAATTCCAGTTGAAGTTAAAGGTTGCAAAACACACACATGATCTCATACTTATCATATTTATCTTTCGATATCTGTTTTTGCGCATGCGTATTATATTTTCAATTGTAAAATTTCACGATTAACTCTCTTTTTAGATCCTTCAAGATTTTGGTGACCTGGGTCCAAATTCTTACATCTTGCTCAATACTAGACACATTAGAAACTCTTTTTTTCCTTCGCCATATTGGTTCTTCGAGCGATTTGCTCAAACGTCTCAAGTTAGTATTTCGTAGTTTCTCTTACCACTGATGTGCTCTATGAGTGTTAAATTCTCCAAGCCGTCTTCCTTCATTATTTATATTAAAACTTAGTGTTTTCTTTTGTCAGTATTTTCTTTTTAGTTCTTTTTTTTTCCCTCTCTAACAACATCTTTGTCGCTTTAAATATTTTCTTCATCTGCGGTGAAATTATCCAACATTCATTGTCATGTCTTCTTCTTCTTCTTCTTCTTCTTCTATGTGCCTTGTCCTTTCAGGACGTAGGAGATCATGGCTTTCCACGGCTCCCTATCCCTAGTGACTCTTAGCTCTTAGCACCCTTTCTCTTCTTACACCAAGCAACTCTTGTTCTGTCATCCACCTGCTCAGACCCTTTAAGTATCTTATCCTCTGTTTTCCTGTGTCTATTTTTCTCTTTATCTAGCCTGTTGGTATCAGGTTCTCCAAGCCCTCCTTCCTCAATACATATCCCAGGAAATCCAGTTGTCTCTTCCTGATGCTCAATATTAATTTCCGTTTCGTTTCCATCATTTTCAAGAACACATCATTGATCACATACCCAATCCATGATATCCGCAGCATCCTTCTGTAGAACCACATTTCAGCTGCTTCCAGTTTTTCCTTCATCTTTGGGGATATTGTCAAGCATTCACTGCCATATTGAAGAACTAACATCATATAGCAATCCAGTACTCTCTTCTTTGTTTCTAATGAAAGTTTCCTGTCTCTTAATATTTTACTCAGTTTCTGGAACGCGTCCTTCGCTATGCCAATTCGCCTTCGGATCTCTGTGTTGCATTTTCCCTCTCCTGTTAGAACACTTCCCAGGTATTTAAAATTTTGTACTTGTTTGATTTTAGTATCTCCCAACTGTATTTGGCATTTTGGGCTACTCTTTTTGCTGAGGTCATAAACAAATTTTTTTTTTTTAAATTGCTTCAGTTTCAAACTCAACATTATTTGCAAATTAGACAGCTTTTCGATGTCTTTTGAGAAGAAACATACAGCAGGCTTTGACGTAAAAATCCTTTGATGGACTCTTGAATCTAGGTCCTTTATCAAAGAAAGTTTCCCCTTCAAAGCGTTTTTCGGCGATCGAAAAAGTTAATAATCGATTGTGAGTGGGGTAGAAAAAATTAACCGAGTTTTAAATATTTCCCTGTGTTATTCTTGCTGTATTTGTTCTTACGTTGTTATGGAAAGAAACATTTCTCCTTTAATCCGCCGTGTACGCTGCCACTTTTTTACAAAATAACTAAGGTGTGTTAATGTATACCAAATTTATTCTTAACTTTCACATATGGTGATTTTCTAAGTGCAGCTTAGATGTGGCACAAGACCGAAAGTATAGGGCACTCAGTGAGGACCGAACTCACTACTCAATTGTAACGGTTCTAGCGAGACAAGCTTGCTAACCATTACACCACTTCGAGGTGCCCCTTAACTTTCACATATGAGTAATAATTAGGAAGATACATTTGTCATTACAATTGGCTAATGAAAAGGAAATTATATCTCGCCACCATGGAAATAGGAGTAATTAGCGACTGTCCGGGACACTGAAACAGGATCTTCTTGTATGTGCCATATGCCTTCAGAACGTAGGCGATCATGGGCCTCCACTATTAGGTGCCCCTTAACTTTCACGTAACAATAGTAAATTGGAAGATACATTTGTCATGACAATTGTCTAATGAAAACGAAAATATTATAGACTAAGCCTAACGGGTTAGATTAGACCTACTTTCCCGTTAGGTAGGTTGCTAGTCATTGAATACTTGATGATGCATGCCCTAACTAAACGCCTCAGAGGCCCTTATCTTTAAAATATGTCATTATACATTTTTTAAATCTTAACCAGAGATTACTAACAATGGGTATATAATACCCATCGCAAATGACGCCATTGTAATTACAATTTAATTTTTAGTACTTGATTTTCTTACCTAAATAAAGTTTTTCAGTTCCTATTAATGTTAACTCAAAGTACAAATTTTGAAGTGCCTGCATGTAAAATATTTCAAATAAATATTTAGATTTAATATTTTTTTGTTATTTTCAAAATCTGTGACATAAGTTACTCTTTGTAAGTCCTTATAATAACTGGTGATATTTCTTTGGTAATGGGATGATTATTTTGCGTGTTTGCTACAAACAGTAGAGTTTAACATACTGTCTTAGAATCTCTACATAGGTTATTCATTTACAAAAAAGCACGAATTAGCAAAATTATTATTTACATATAATTGACTACAGAGCAAATTGTATTATTGTTAAACGTTGAGTCCCCACTTCTTGCATGTTTCTTGTAGAGAAATTGGTCATTACACTGTAACTAAATTGCCCCCATGAAATGCGAGTAACTAAATTGCCCTATAAATGCCATGAAGACTTATACCTCCATGATATGTTACGTCATGAAATAGTTCATCCTTTTTCTTGTTCTACATGACGTGTCACTTCACGACATGGTTTATCATGGCACTCCCTATCGTCCAGTCTTAGTTTTGCTTATTATCCCTCCTTATTTTTGTTCTGTAATCCTTTTATACAAGCTAGTTATATAGGTTACTCGCGGCTCTTTCCTTCAGATCTTCTGTGAGCGCCAAATTTTTCAGAACGCCTTTTGTCACCGTGTAACTCAGTAATTTCAGTTCTCTTTTATTTCATCTTTGATTGTCCTTTTAATTTCCGTATTTTTTTTTAATCATATCACCTCGAGAAAGGCTGTAACGCCACTGATGTGCAGGGGGCTACATAAGAGAACAAGATTAGACGAGAGTGAAGAGAAGGACAAACCAGTTAGAAAGGAGCAAGAGAAGGATGGGAATACAGGTGTGATGACAGTTGCAAAGGTGGAGAGAAAGGAAAGTATATACAGGGCGGTGTGGAAAGAACTAGGGTCAAGTAATTCTTTGAGGATGGTTTAATTTTGTAGAGTTTGTTATTTTTGCAGGAGTTCCATAACTCTTGCCATTTGGTCGTAATAAAGTTGTTGATTAGGGGTTTGTAATTTGTGTGGGGTACTTTTATATCACTATAAATATTTATATATAAAGAGATACACACACACACACACACACACACACACACACACACATATACATATGCATTTACGCATCGTTCATTCAGCAAAGAATTAGAATATTCTCAGCTGTTGGACGTGTATAATGATAATATACACGCTAAAATGTCTGCCTCCTTCTACCGAGAGCCCGTAGCTCAGAGGTAGGATCACCGACTGACGCCAATTCGGTCGAGTTTCAATCCTGGGCAAAAAGCAATCTAACCGTACTGATGAGCTGTGATACAACGCAACAGATCTGTATGTATATATATATATAATTTAGTTCTTTGTTTTACCAGCATATCAACCCTTTTGGGTTATTTAGTACCGAAGAGTTTGTTTGATTCTTGTTTGCTTCTTCTTGAACTTTTGTGAGTATTGCTGTCGAGATATAAGTAGAGCTGTTGTGATGTGATGTGTGATGCTTATATGCTGTCTTCTTTTCCAACTATATTTTGTCATATAATTTGTTGCTTTTAGAAATTTCTAAAACATCATTTCGGTCAGTTTTGTTGAAGATGTATTTCAGATTGTTTTCTTGATAGTATCTTAATCGCATTGGTTCAAGATCTATGCAGCTTGATAGTAGATATTTCACTGTGTAGAGTTCCTGGCATGGAATGCAAATTGGTGCTTCCTCACCTTTTAGGAGGTGCGCATGGGTAACAATGGTTTTGACGATATACTGTAATGTTAGTAACATCTGAACGAGATTAAAAAACACACGAAAATAAAAACAACGTTTATATAATTCTAAATTCCGTCAAACTGACATTGACCGAATCGAGCGTATGTTGTTACGAGACTTTCTTTGAACGTTTGAGCTTATTCAACTAGTGGCTTTGTGGTTACGATCTAGGCCATCCTTCAGTGCTCATAGATATTTTTTCTGTACAAGTCAGTCAGTCAGTTAAGTTCCATACGTGATACACGCTTGGGCGATCATGTCTCGAAAGAGACATGACTGACTGGGCAGAAGATTATCCCGCAGTAGGTTGCCATTGCTTTCTGTCGTAGCCTGGTTGCCGACCAAGGCTATAGAACCCAATCTGTCCTGCTATTTAACCCATAACTGGAAGGAAGAGACGGATTAATACCTTTCGCAAGGTATTTGCGCGTAACTGAATACAATGATATCCGAGCTGATATCCACTGTACCACACCGAACATACAAGTACAAAACCTATTTTGCTAGCTCTTAGAGTAGACCCAGTATATGTTATGGGCCCCACAAGTCAACACTTCTAGATCAAAATACTTGGTGGATATTATATTAAATTTAGACTTCTGGTATATTTTATGGCACCAATCCCATGTTGTTCTCCTTCCCTACAAAACTTTCAAGGATGCATGTCATATCCAGTGACAATTGTGATGTTTCAAAGGAAAAATAAATACATATTTGATGTTTCAAAGAAAAAATAAATACATATGATAATATCACGTGAGGTAAAAACCTCACGTGATATTATCATATGTATTTATTTTTTCTGAAATGTCTGTCATGTCTCTCTTCTTAAGGCAATATTCCGCTTAAAAACAGACTTTGCTTGTTCGCTCTAACCCATCCATGAGACAATCTATTCCATTCTCTTCCATACGAGCGAATTACAAATGTTAAAATGTGGAACTCAAGATTTCATGCATCAAAAAACCAAAATATATTTAAAAAAATAATCACCCTTTGTTTAGATAAAATACATATCCAACGAAGGCCGATGAATAAACCGACTGAAATATTTTGACCCCATAAAAAATGTGCGAGGGCAGACATTATACAGAGATTATATTATTTATATTTACTATTCCCTGTCCTCCATAATAGTTTTCATTTTTTCATATTATTTCACACTCACTAACCTCTTGAGTCTTAGTGGCTTTATTACCTTACTTGGGTGAAATGTTTAAACATATTTACCAAAAATGAGGGATCATAGTAAAATATGATCCATCTTTTTTTCTTGAAATTTATTATATCTTGGTGTGGTAATGGCCAAAAATATTTAGTAAGCTTTTCATGAACAAATAGATTATTATGGGTTTTGCAATAATTTGTGTATCTTTTCATAGTCACAAGGCTGATGTCTTTCCGAGCAAAAAGTTTTGAGATGTGTATTAGTTTGGCACAAGAATAATTTCATATTGACTAGATATATACTTTTGTATATGACAGATGTTGTTTTAGAGATATATTTATTAAAACTAGTCAAGCACAGTATTTTATATCACATCACATCAGATATAAGCGTAACAGTATTTGATATCACATCACATCAGATATAAGCGTAACAGTATTTGATATCACATCACATCAGATATAAGCGTAACAGTATTTGATATCACGTCCCATGATATAAGCCTAACGAAACTTCTTCTGGGAATGAGGTTCCTTATGTTTATATCTAATATGATGCTAACAGTCTATTTATTAAACCTAGTAAAGGACAGGTTTGGTATAATTCTGTGAAGGTATCTTCTGGTTTCAGTTTTGTCTAAATCCGATTCTATTCTCTGCAGATATTTACCAAACTAATCTCGTCGAACTTCTGATATTCTTCGTAAAACAAATGAATTAAGCTTACTAAAATCTATCTAAATTGATTGATTTGCTGATAGAAGTTCTATTAATTAACCCATAGCGGGAGGAGAAGAAGTGTATCCATATGTTTCACAAGGGTATTTGCGCATAAGTGAATATAACTAACCCGATTGGAAATGGAGCTAGGATCTCCGACAGCTAATTCTGTTCCGTTATCCATTGCACCATTAACACATCCAGTCTAACATCACCTGGTATTCCCAAGCGGTCATCCATCTAAGTACTGACGAGACTAGACGTTGCTTAACTTTTGTGATCGTACGAAATCTAGCTCAAGTCGGATTGCATTTTAACTATTTTCTAAACTTACTCTGTAAAAACCTTGATATCATTCTGGGAGGATATTTACTAGACATTTCCCAGATTGACAGATGCTGAAAAAACCTTGATATCATTCTGAGAGGATATTTACCAGACATTTCTCAGATTGACACATGCCGATTTTCGTACCAAGTCCCTCTAGAAACAAGCCCGGTAACATTCTGAGCATTCTGGAAAAGATATATATTTTTATAATCTGTAAGAAATTGGTTTCTTTTAAGTAGATATTTACTAAGCTTTTGTTAGTCTATTATTATTATCATTCTATTTATTTTCTAAAGAAATATTAGAGGTAAATTATCTTTATTCCGGCAGACGGGAAATTTTATTTTGAAAAGTTCCAGATGTGAAAAGTGCGAGAAAATAAAACTTTTTAAAATAGAACCTACAGCTATATCTAGCTATTTCAACAGTAAAACGATGAGACCTAATTGCCAACCTAGTGATATGTTTATATTTATGTGGTCGAAGTAACAAGAAGGAGAGCAATATTTATTGTGAATAATACAAAAAAAAAGGCGGGTATGGTAAGGCTGTTCTTCAATCTGTATTAACTTAAACTTAGCCACAATTACTGACCCACAAATACCACATTATTTCTCAACCCAAAATATCATATTCTTATTTAACGTCCTTACTACAGCCACCACAATACCTCTGGGTCTCTATGTAGTCCTTAACTAGTTTCAAAATGTACAATTTCACTGACTGATGGGGGAATAAAAATAACAACATTTTAAAAAGAAACCCCAATAAATATTCACAATGAATACTAAGAAGAAGAGCACATTAGACCATTTACCTTGAATATATTTATAGAAAAGACAGAAAGAAGCTGTTTGAGTAGAACTTCTTACCAAAAGAATTCTAGAACTTACTTCTTACCAAAAGAATTCCAAGAGAGAAGGTGAATGATAATCGTTCTCCACAAAGTTCTTTCTTGTATTTTATCAAAATTTATATATAAAGTGCTTTCATTACATACACTCTTTAGACACCCTCTTTAGATAGCCTCTTTAGGCACCCGCTTTACACACCCTCTTTAGATAGCCTCTTTAGTTTAGATAGCCTTTAGAAACTCTCTTTACACACCCTCTTTAGATAGCCTCTTTAGTTTAGATAGCCCCTTTAGAAACTCTCTTTATACACCCTCTTTAGATAGCCTCTTTAGTTTAGATAGCCCCTTTAGAAACTCTCTTTAGACAGCCTCTTTAGATAGCCTCTTTAGTTTAGATAGCCCCTTTAGAAACTCTCTTTATACACCCTCTTTAGATAGCCTCTTTAGTTTAGATAGCCCCTTTAGAAACTCTCTTTAGACAGCCTCTTTAGATAGCCTCTTTAGTTTAGATAGCCCCTTTAGAAACTCTCTTTAGACAGCCTCTTTAGATACCTTGTAGAATTTGTTCTGACATTCTTTTGCTCAAAACTATCAGTAAGATTTCTTTCTGCTTTCAAATTATTGTCACTGTGCCCTGTGAGAGTTAATTTTTCTAAGCCTCCTTTCTTCACTGTGTGCCATTCTTTTTAATCGATAGCAGTAATTTCAAAGGAGATTGTAAAGGGTTCTTTTTCTCTTGTTATCCTGAGGATGATCATGAAATGAACTCCCGCTGAATTCTCAGCGGTTCAACCTCGTATACATTGAATTTACTATCTGGCACCCAAGTCTAGTCAGCTCCCAGCTCTGCTGAATGAAGACGATATGGGTTCATCCCTTTCCAAAAGGTATTGCTGTGAATGTGAACGCATAAGTGAAAGAATATGAACCGTTTTGATTAAGCTTTTCTCGACGATTCTTAAGGCAAACAGCATCGTTAGTGGCACTTTTCTCATATAGGCCCAATCAAATAAAATATTATCAAATAGTCAGTCAGTTAAGTGCCATATGTGATACACGCTTGGACGATCATGTCTCGAAAGAGACATAATTGACTGGGCCGAAGTTTATCCCGCAGTAGGTTGCCATTATTTCTGCGGTAGGCTGGTTGCCAGCCAAGGCTATAGAACCCAATCTGTCCTGTTATTTAACCCTTAACTGGAGGGATGAGAAGGATTAATACCTTTCTCAAGGGTATTTGCACGTAAGTGAGTGAAGAATTTCTACTGAAATTCGAACTCGGCTCCCCGATTTCTCGTTCCGAGCCGATATCCACTGCACCATAACGCACATCTCATGATCAAATAGACACAGTCATAATCCAATACATTTTTCTGTTGAACGAACCCTACCGAAACGCTTTTAGGTTTTTAAGGAATTTTTATGCATGTCACCCTAAGCAAGGCAGAATCACCATTAGTGCACAGGAATTTACAGTGAGAGGAAAGACTCGGTGCAGTGCGCGTATTGAAGATTAAAAAGATTATTGCGATTCAAGAAGATAGAAAATGACAGTTAAAGTTGGTTTTCATTTTTGAGGATTGTAGCAATCAGGGAAACAAGTAAACGGAAGGGATTTCAACAGGAGGAAAGTGCGAGAAAAGAAACTATTTAAGTAGAAGTGTCGGTTACATTGAACTATTTAAACGGTAAAAAGGGTCTAACCTAGGTGCCAGTCTAGTAGCAGGCTTAAATTCACTTGGTAGGGGAACCAGGGAGAAAAGCTCGCCAGAGAAGTTGGCATGAAAAATGCAAAAGAAACTGTTAGAGTAGATGTACTATAATCAGTGCAAAATAATTATAATTTCAAGCTATAAATAGTTTGAAATAGCAAAATTAATGAATGTAGCGCGTCTGAATATATATAATAGAATAGCGTGAGGTTTGTGACTTTTCGTCTGTGAGAAAGGGGCTGTAGTGTTGAAGACTATACATTGCTACAGATAAACAGTTTCAAACTGTCAAGGCTGAGAAATGAGGATTTGTCAGTTCCTTCCCAGACATTGCAGCAATACTTCATTTCTGCTCTGATATGACTCTTGTATGATACAGCATGGTCGGAGTACTTTCTGGAGCGATACAAGAAACTGACCATTTTCCCAGCATCTTTAGCGATTGATTGTATATATTCGTTCTACTTGAGATCTGGGGCGAACATGAGTACCAATATACGACCATAACAAGGAGCTTCATCGAGAGTAACACCGCTTGGAGAATATTCAGGATCTGCTCAGTGATGACGTATCGTTATTCTCTTGATATTGGAGGTATTGTATTTCACCAATTATCTCCATCTTAGAGTTGCTAATTCAAAATATCTAGATTTTTAGAGATCCACCCCTAAACTGTGTTATCATCGCAAAGATATTTATAGGAAATTAGATAATATTCCTGAGTAGAAAGTGGGTAGCGGATCAAGGTGAGAGCACAGAGGACACCTTCATTGATCCAATGGGCATCAGAAGTCTTGCCATTAACGGCGATTTTCATGGATATAAAAAGAATTTTCAGTTAAAAATTATTTAATTCTGATCAGTTGTTTACTGAGATTGGTTTGGAGTAAAATCAACTACCCTTCTAAAGTGAAATTTACAAGGGTTCGTGTCGCTAAAGTATCTTATTCTGTGCAAAGATTTGTTTGACAGAATTCAAATATGCTTCTTAGGAGATATTTACAAAAGTTTCATCCTAGTACATCATGCCCTTTTGAACTAATATTCACCAAGGTTCGCATCGTGGACTGTATTATTCTGAGCAAAGATTTGTTTGAGTAAATTCAAATATCTTTTTGGGTGAATATTTACCAAGGTTTTTACTAGAATATCATGCATATCTGAAATGATATTCAGCAAAGTTCGTGTAACAAAGCTATAGTCTGAGTAAAAATTTGTCCGAGTAAATTGAAATATTATTCTGAGCATATATTCACTAAGGGTTTTTGTAGTATCTCTTGCCTTTCTGAACTGATATTTAGCAAAGCTATATGATTTTGAGAAAATATCTGTTTGACTAAATTCAAATACCCCGATGAGCAGATATTTACTACGGTGGTTTTTTTTCTAGTACGCCATTCACTTCAGGGCGATATTTACCAAGGTCCCTGTAGCGATACTATATTCTGTGCAAATATTTGTTTAACTAAATTCAAATATGCATCTTAGCTGATATTTACGAAGTTTTGTGGTTTTTCATGCCCTTTAGAACATATTTATCAAGTTTGGGGTCGCAAAGCTATATTATTTTGAGAAAAGATTTGTTTGATTTAATTTAAATATTTTTCTGAGCAGATTTTTACTAAGTTTTTTTCTAGAACGTCAAGCACTTTTGAACTGATATTTAGCAACGTTCGTCCTGTGAAACTATGATTTTAAGCAAAGATTTATTTGACTAAATTCAAATGTTCTTGTGAGTCGATATTTAATAAGGCTTTTTGGGTGATACGTACCCTTCTGAAAAGTATTTATCAAAGTTCGTGTCGTCAACCTATATAATTCCGACCAGAGATTTGTTTGATTAAATTCAAATATACTTCTGAGCAGATATTTTCTAAGTAATTTTTTAGTAGCTCATGCCCTTTTGAACTGATATTTACTAAGGTTAAGGAAGCAAAAATGTATTATTATTATCAGGTAGTTTATAAGCTTTGATCCTTGTAAATCAAATGCCCTACTGGACCCATATTCACCAAGGCTCGTGTATAAAAAATATATCATCCTTCTGAGAATTATTTTTACCGACTGCAATGACGCCCCACTTAAAAATGATTGAACGAAATCAGAATCATAAAAAGTTTGATGTAAGCTAATATTTTACTAAAGTTTATCTTAATCATAGGGCGGTAGGAATAATCCTCAGAGCACTGGGCACAGATATATGCACTCTTCAACAGTGATATATTCGGAAGATTAGATAATATCTGTGGTCGTTTACAAATCTAATTCTGTTGCAAAGCCGCCTCATTTCATTAAGTGCAGAGTTTAGCATATTATGGTACACTTATTAGAGGCTAATAAAATTGAACTAGACGTGATATGTCTCTCATTATATGTATGACTTTAATTTGCTACGGGAGGTGAAGAGGCTCATCCCTTGTTCCTTGTTTAGGATGTGGTTCCCGGCTTTCTATTTTCCAATCTTTTCTTTTTTTTTCAATTGGAGTAGATAGACTAAACTATCGCCCGGTTCACATTCTACCCACGTCTATTGAACAGGTAAAGAGGCTCATCCCTTGTTCCTTGTTTAGGATGTGGTTCCCGGCTTTCTATTTTCCAATCTTTTCTTTTTTTTTCAATTGGAGTAGATAGACTAAACTATCGCCCGGTTCACATTCTACCCACGTCTATTGAACAGGTGAAGAGGCTCATCCCTTGTTCCTTGTTTAGGATGTGGTTCCCGGCTTTCTATTTTCCAATCTTTTCTTTTTTTTTCAATTGGAGTAGATAGACTAAACTATCGCCCGGTTCACATTCTACCCACGTCTATTGAACAGGTGAAGAGGCTCATCCCTTGTTCCTTGTTTAGGATGTGGTTCCCGGCTTTCTATTTTCCAATCTTTTCTTTTTTTTTCAATTGGAGTAGATAGACTAAACTATCGCCCGGTTCACATTCTACCCACGTCTATTGAACAGGTGAAGAGGCTCATCCCTTGTTCCTTGTTTAGGATGTGGTTCCCGGCTTTCTATTTTCCAATCTTTTCTTTTTTTTTCAATTGGAGTAGATAGACTAAACTATCGCCCGGTTCACATTCTACCCACGTCTATTGAACAGGTGAAGAGGCTCATCCCTTGTTCCCTGTTTAGGATGTGGTTTCCGGCTTACTCTTTTCCATTCTTTGCATTCTTTTCTTTTTTTTCAATTGGGGTAGACTAAACTATCGCCCGGTTCACACTCTACCCACGTCTATTGAACAGGTGAAGAGGCTCATCCCTTGTTCCCTGTTTAGGATATGGTTTTCGGCTTTCTCTTTTCCAATCTTTACACTCCTACGTAGCCCCCTGCGCTTCAGTGGCGTTACCGCTTTGCTCGGGGTGATATGATGAGAAAAAAAAAAGGATAAACATTGTAAGAATTAACACGTGTTTTGTCGTTTGCTGCAAAATAGCGGAACTGTTACAAACGATAAGAATTGTTTTTTTCTGTTTGTCGGAAGGTTTGATCTGGCATCGACCAAACCCTTTCTTAGCAATTTAGACAAGTATGCCGAATGTGAAGCAGACAAGAAATAATTTGGGGTCACGCAAATTAATACGGAGAAAGAAAGTACTTAGGTTAACAAAATAAATAAAATATAGCAGGAAATGTTTTTCATTAATAACAATACAAATAGCAACTGGGTCCCACCCATTCACAGTCAGGTTAGCCAAATGCAGACGACAATTCTACTCCTGCAGCTTCTTATCTCGCACTTCCCGCCTGTGGAACTCGTTCCCATATTCTTGTTTTCCTGAAATTTAAATGCAATGTCAATACTCATCTATTAACCACTGGACTCTAGCTTTCTCCCCACCCCCGTATATCCTTCCCTTTCTCTCCACCTATGTATCTGTCATCGCACCTGCATTCTCAGCTTTCTATTGCTCCTTTCTAACTAGTTTGTACTCCTCACTCTTTTCTAATTAATCTTTTTACAGTTATATAGCCCCCTACTCATCAGTGGCATTTCTGCTTGCTCGGGGTGAAATGATTAAAAAAAAAACATATTGATACACGTATATATATATATATATATATATATATATATATATATATCAACATGCGGTGTGGGGATAGAAGAATCCAAAGGAGTATCCTGTACATACAGTGATAGGATAACTTTCTAAGAGAGCTCTAAATATATATGTATATAAATACATATAAAGCAAATATAAGAAAAATTAAAGCAGACACGTTATTTCATGGTAAATCGGAAGTATAAGCCTACATATATATACGCAACATATAATCAAAGAATATGTGCGTGTATTCACCGAACTGATGTAATTATGTATTTTTTCTCAAATTTTCTCTTTTAAGGAAGTGACCGTAAATTTTTATTAGTTTTTTTTTAGGTCTTTGGGAACTTCATTCGTGTAAAATCCTTTGTACAATAAAGACGGAAGCTGGTGATAGGTCCCCTGAAATAGGCCTATACTTCGGATTTACCATAAAATAACGTGTCTGCCTTAGTTTTTCTTATATATATATATATAGAAGAGGAGAAAAAACCTGCAAGTGAAAACGCCATTAGGGTGTCGTCGCGAAACTTCGAAATTGGAATAAAACTGCTTGAATAAAGTGTCAAATATTTTGCACTAAATTAACAACGCTCAATTTTCATACCGATATCGAGCACTTTGTGACAATAAACCTGCTTGCCAAAGTGCCGTTTACGAGTAAAACTACTGAAAAAAAGCAATAATCTTGGCACCAAAACTATCACAAATAAACTATATATATGTACATTAAAGAGCAAAATGTTCACGACTTATTACTCTTTTACTATTGTTATATATATATATATATATATATATATATATATATGCAAGTTTCGTTAGAAATGGCAGAAATATGGTGAGTGGTTAAGGTTCTTATATAACTTTTCATGTGATCTTATAATTTTCATAGATAAAAAAGAAATTATACAGTTGTTTTATTTATCCGAGCGCTTACATAAATTATATAGAAAATTAAACAGAGATGCATGTCAGTTTTAACAAAACTTGCATAAAAGAGGTAGTGCTGCTTAAATACAGATTTTATATACATATATATATATATATATATATATATATACGTGTGTGTGTGTGTGTGTGTGTGTGTGTGTGTGTATTGCAGATGTATAGGTGCATGTATATATCTATAATATTAAATTTAGATACACATGTATATATCTATAATATATATATATATATAATATATATATAATATATAACAGTAAATATATATGTATATATATATATATATATATATATATAAATGTCCTACTTTTTTATAAAATATATGTATATATACACATATATATATATATATATGTACATAAATGTATGTATATATATTTATATATATATGTATATACATGTATATATATATGCATATATATATATATACATATATATATATATATGTGCGTGTGTGTGTGTGTGTGTGTGTGTATGTATGTGTGTGTGTATGTATAAATATCCAACTTCTGTTTATGATTATACTCTGTTGAATTTAACATGAAATTTAACATTGAGTTCTCTTTAAAGTTATTATTTGCCTTATCAAATATCAAGGATTCTTCCTTATATATATATATATATATATATATATATATATAATAGAATATTTACTATATTTATTATATATTTTTATTGCTATAAACTGTTTTTAGTAGGTACACGCATATTTGAGTTGGTATCCACTAAAACAATATTTATAAGAAAAAATTATTAAAATACAAATATATTAATAAATATATATTTTGTTTTGCGTCTTTAGCACTACTCGGTGTTTCATGCAAAATCAGGTGAATATTTTGAACTATATATATATATATATAATAGGAAATATATTACTGTATACAAAATATTCGATCACTTGGTCTTCCACGAGTTCATAAAATATGATTATTTCGTAGACAACGAAATAAGCGGAAGTAATTTAAAAAAGAATGATATCGACAATAATAAAATCACCAAATTGTTATTAAGACTATTGAAACGGCAATAGCTATAATAATAATAATAATAATAATAATAATAATAATAATAATAATAATAATAACGATAATAATAATAATAATAATAATAATAACGATAATAATAATAATAATAATAATAATAATAATAACGATAATAATAATAATAATAATAATAATAATAATAATAACGATAATGTTTACTTAGAATTGTATATAGAAATAGACGAAGAATAATGAAAAATGCAGCAGAAAAATACGAGTAAAAACATGGAGTTAAAGGACAAAAAGAATTGAAATAAAAATACGAAAATGATACGAAAATAAATGGAAGAATACCTTTGAAGTAGAGGAGGTGAGTGAAAAGGAAGTGGAGACGAGAGAGACTGGAGAAAGAAGATGTTTAAGATATACTTTTAGCGTGAAAAGAAGAAAAAGAACAAGAACAACAAGAAAAAGGACGAGAAAAAGAAGAACGAGAAGAAAAAAACGAAGAATACATTACGTAAACAGCGGTACTAATGTTGATGACGGTGATTGATAGACGCTTATGGTATGGCAATAACGGCGAAAGAGACGTGGGACCCCGTGACTATGATAAGGCAAGGAACCATGATGCCATCAACAAATATGAAGACCGCTGCAGCAATGGCGATGCTAATTACAGATGTGGTTATGAAAATGATGATGATTGGCATTGATGACAATTACAATGATTAGGAATATTATTAATCGTGATAATGATGTTAGGTGCGTTGATTAGAAGGCTTTGATAAGCAGCATTATGTCAGTAGTTGTTTTTACTATTATTTTGTTATTTTTTGTTACTATTAATAATTTTATTGTTGTTTCCGTTACCAGATTTAAAAGCTCAAAAACGATAGGCTAACTCTTAGAATAATACAGACTTTGCCTTTACAATGAAAATGTAATAATAATAATAATAATAATAATAATAATAATAATCAGAAGAAGAAGAGAAATATAAAAATTTGTCTTGATAAGTACAGTCCACACACTAAGAAGAACCTTGTACATGTAACGCTAGTCATGTTATGGGGTTAGAAAAACAAACCATGAAATGTAGCCACAACAACACACCACTACCTACCGTAGGTCTTCCCGCAGACTTGTTAGGTAGTGTGACCATAGCAGAAATCGAAATACCACAATAATAATAATAATAATAATAATAATAATAATAATAATACGGCTCACACATTACGAAGAACTTTATCTTTGCAAATCTTAGGGTTTTTTTTTTGCGGGGTGGGGTCACAAAAATGTTTAGTGGAAAATGTCATGAAGACATTTCTGGCCCTAGGTCTTTGGTTGGAGGAACCCGGAAGAAAACGTGCATGCAACAGAAATCCAAGAAAATAATAATAATAATAATAATAATAATAATTATTATTATTATTATTTATGAGAATAATATTAAACGGAGCGACCAAATATGTAGAACAAATTCCAGAAAGCCCTACAAAATGTAACTTTCAAAATATCATGAGTATCTTGCCTAGATTTCATTCCATACAGTGGCCACAATTACGCTTATTTATTTGTGTGTGTGTGTGTGTTTTTTTTTTTTTAATACAAAAAGACTGTCTCTGAAAGTTTCTGGTTGAATTTTGAGGGCAACTCGGATTTCACAAATCAAAAACAAAATACAACAATATTACTAACGATCATAATGAAGAAAGTGCTGCTGCGTTGTCGAAACTTTGTTGGTCACTTGATCTCTTGCAAATACAACCACATATTTCTGTTGTGAAAACCGAATGTGTACAAATAATAGTAGGCTGATGCCATTAATCACCGGAACACTAGACACAGCTCTACCTATGGAGATTGTCAGTCAGTTAAGTGCCATACCTGATACACGCTTTGGGCGATCATGTCTTGAAAGAGACATGACTGACTGGGCAGAAAATTATCCCGCAGTAGGTTGCCTTGCTTTCTGCGGTAACTGGTTGCCAGCAAGGCTATAGAACCCAATCTGTCTTATTTTGTAACCCATAAATCGAGAGAAGAGACGGATTAATACCTTTCCCAAGTGTATTTGCGTGTAAGTGAATAAAAGGAATTCAACTGGAATTCGAACTCGGCTCCCCGATTTTTCGTTCCGAGTCGATATCCACTGCACCACAACGCACATCCCGGGATGTAGAGATTGTAAGAAGATTGTAAGAAGAGAAAATCAGGGAACGTACTCAAACTTATCCAACCATAGAAGTGATGAAGGAACTAAAAGTGTGTGTGATTTGAAGCGAGTTTGTTTTACTTATGGCCACTGTAAACCTATCGCGAGAAGATATAGCAACAACAACGACAATAATAATAATAATCACTTTGATGTGATGCTCACCACTAATTTTACCCGTTTTGATTGAAACATCAAGAGGAATTGAAAAGTAGATATGAATTAAATCAAGAGAGAAATTACACGGTGGAAATATTTCTGTAGTAGTGATGGCGATGACGGCGGTGATGAAAGAGAAAATCTCAGAAAGTGATTACTTTTGGGACAGGGCCATTCAGATAACGACTACAGAAACACCAAAAAAAATACTGAAACATTATTTTTTTTTATGTATAGAGTGATTCAGTGTTTAATGTTATAAACAGTTTTGCATCATAAAAAATATTCCCTTAAAATTATTAATTCTATATTCATTTTTAGAGAGTGATTTTGATAACATTAAACGGTCAATTTTTGATTGCAATAAGCGGTATTTGTTATTTTCTAATTAAATAAAGAAAATATTAAAGATTTTTTAAAATTGTTGAATACGTATGTTTTTATTTTGATTATGAATTTTTAAATGAAAAATATATTTGAAAATACAGAAAATAATTTAAATTCTATTTTTGCTATCGTTATACATCTTTTTAAAATATTATTACATATATATGCAAAAGTTGTGAGCACTTTTTCAAAACTTAGAGTCTAAAGATACAGTAGAAAACCTGTTTGTATTTTAGTAAAAATTGTTGAAAAATTTGCATAACTATACTTTATATTCCCTCCATAAACAAACACCGTGGAATTTCCATGGCCTATTTGAAGTATAGACTTTTTTTAATTGAAAACAATTAGTTTAAAATAATTTGCCAAGTAAATAATACATTAATAAAAACAAAGGTTTTGATAAAATATTAACTTAATAATAAACATATGTTAATAATAACAATAGTTTATTATGGAATTATTATTAGAAATAACAAATAGTGAATAGATAATGAAAAATATATTAGCAATATTGGTTATTAAAAGTTGTTAGCGATAGAATATTTCAATCAATAGTAATACTAATAACTTATTACTATTAAAAATATGTAATAGTTGTTAAAATAAGCTGTTAATATGTTAAAAATAATATTACTTTGATACGTTATTGCCATTAATAATAATATGGTAGAAAATTGGACGTGTTGATGATGATAAAATACTTAAATTAATGAAATACTTAAATTAGTTTTGATGAGATAGATTCGATTTTAACTACGATGATGGCGACAAAAATGATTACATTTATATCAATGGTCACATTCTTTTGAGATCGATTGATTGATTATACGAGTGATTTCAATGCGATCAAGATGATTCTCTTTGTGATTATGATGATATTATTGATGATATCGATCGGATAGCGTCGACAATAATGATGATGAAATTCGAGGTTGAATATGAACGGGATGAGATGCGTGATATAAGCAAAAACTGGTGTAAAATTGACAAGAAATAAAATTCTTAAAACCTTTTCACTTTTTTCCTCTTCCTTCTCCTCGATTTGAGCTTCTTACCCTTCCTCTTGTTGTTGTTCCTTTTGTTGTTGTTATTGTTCATCTTCTTCACTTTCAACTCCTATTTTTATATTTCTTCCTCCTTTCCTCCTGCTTATCTACTTTTTTCAACTCCTCCTCCTCCTCCTAGACATTGTCCCTTTTTTAAAATCTTTCTTCGTCTCCCTCCTCCTTCTCCCCGTTCTTCATCTTTTCTTTCTAGACCTTCTCCTCCTCCTCCTTATTTCCAGTTCTCCTCATTATTACCCTTTGCGTTTTACTTTTTTTTCTCGTTCGCTAAATTCTTTTCTTCTCGTCCATCTTTATAATTTTCTCTATGTCGTCCTTTTTCTTTCTGACTCATTCTTTACCTTCTTCTTCAACCTTCATTTATGCCTATATCTCATTCTTCTTTTTCTTTTTCTTTTTTCTTCTTGTAAATGCTCTTTTGATCATATATCTTTGTCTTTTTAATATTTTCCCCTTTATACTTCTCTTTCTTCAATAATACTTTCTTATTCAATTTTTTCCTTCTTTCGTACTGTATTTTTCGCTGTGACCTCGTTTCTTTTTCTCCTTTTTCTTCTCAATTCTTCAGACCGACGAAAAAGTTCCATCTCTTCCATTTTTTTTTTTTTGGTCAAACTAAACACCATTCACTTGAGTCTTTGTTGTATTCAACATAGCAGTAACCGTTTGTATTAGAGGCTACAACTGCTATCGTAAAAGAACTAGCTGGGGGCGGCGGCGGCGGCGGCAAAGAACAACTCAGTGGCGGTGGAGGAACAAACTGCAAAATGGTTCGCCGGTGATAGTATCGAAGGAGTTGAGGCGGCATGCAACGCTGACGAGATGCGATAGTTGTATTAGTAGGCTTCGTTATCCACTGACTGTGGTGCCGTCATTATGAAGTCAGGTGTGCACGAACATCGTAGAAAAAATAGGCGGTAAACTAACGTTCGCTAGTGAATATCTGAGTCTGTGTTCGAGAGTGCGTGCTTTACTGAACCAGAAAGAAAGAACTGTTCCGTGAGCAGGTTTGGGTCGGGGCGGGAGCTGTAAGAAGGAATTAACGAATCAGAACCAATGTCTGTGACTGTGTGAGTTAAAATAGATAGGGTGGGAGGGCTTGAAATTACGTTGGTTTTAAAAGTCAAAATCAAAACTTTTTTTTGGCTTTTTTTTTTAAATCAATCTTTACTAAGGTTGAAATGATAAAAACTTTGTTTTTGACATATGGTTTCCAGACAAAGGTTGTATCCTAAATGTACTTTGTAATGCTGCTTTCTGAAAATTAAATCGGCGCTTCATGATTTTCAGGAAATTGTGGAGAGCTATGATCGTTTACGTCCTGAAGAGAAACGGCACAAAAAATCAGAAGAAGAAGAAGAAGAAGAAGAAGAAGAAGAAGAAAAAGAAAAAGCACAAAAAAAGAATCTTTTTGCAAGAAAAGTCTTTACTTCCAAGAGTGACGTTTATGGCGCGGGAGAAGGCGTATATAATTTAAAAACACTCTGTCCATCTATATAGCTATCTACTAATGCACACCTAGACGGTCGTATCTAGTTAAAAGTATATAGTAATTTACTATTAATCTGACACAAGGTGATATGGAGCATTGAAATCATTACACTACGAATCATCTGAGAAGTTAGCAGCATTGCTTTACAGAGAAGCATTATCTATCTATCTATCTATCTATCTATCTATCTATCTATGTGTCTGTCTGTCTGTCTGTCTGTCTGTCAACAGATTAATGGTAAAATAAATTCATTGCGAAAAATATATTTTTATTATTTCCACTTCTTTGTCAATGCACTTAATTTAGTGGAAAATTATACTCAAATAGATAGGAAGTTATATAGTAAAATAAATTGAACTACGTGCCAGGCTACAGACTTATTGATCCGATTTTCAGACACACGCATACATCATCTAATTTTTATTTATATATATATATTCTAGTGTTTTCTCACACCCTCTCCCTCTCTAACATTTCACCCTCTGACTTTTTGAACAAAGCATACATACATGTATTCTATTTCGTTATATGTATTTATATAGGCTAATCTATCAAACCATATCTATCTATCTATCTATCTATCTATCTATCTATCTATCTATGTCCTTTTATTATCTGTCTATCTATGGTTTGTTGGTTTGTTTTTACTTGTTGTTTGTCTTTGTTCATTTGCCTTTTCGTTTAGGTATTTTTTAATGTACCACTGTACATGTTAAAATACAGAAAACAATTTTTCCTTCCCGTTACATAATTGGCTACGATCAATGCGTAGTACCTGTTCGTCATCAAAAATATAATAAAATTTTATAAGTGGGGCATTCAGGATGAAAATCTTTTTTGGCAAATTTGATGTTCTTTTTAAAAGTTCTGCTTTTTTAAAGGATTAAAACCTTGCATCGAAAAACTATTTTGTTTTAATCTTGCTCAACGACACAAAGGACAGAGGTTTAATTAGAATGCAATTAAAGATTAGTGTAGCAATACGAAATTAGTAACTTAATCTTTGATTAAGATGGCATTCCCATTAATACTTATAAAACTTAATTTTGTATAAGAAAAAGATAAACTGGAAGCAAGAGTTTCTATCACGATAATATTCCGAACTAAACAGTGAAATTGTTTGCCTTGCTAGTTGTTTAATTTACCTTGAGACAAAAATTGACCAAAGTTGTCATATAAACTCAGTCACGAAGAAGACCATTCTTTGCTAAGTTTGGCCGATGAAAATGCACTTTTAAAAAGGAAGATCGCGTTGCTCCAGTTTTTTGAGAAGTACCTTTGTGTCGACCTTAAAAAATGAGCGTTTCAAATACTAGTTTCTTTTATTCGGGCGTGTACGTCAGTTTCTGCCCCTGTTAGAAAATAGATAAGTATCTTAGTCACGAGGCGAGATAGACAACATAAATGTTTTTTTTAAATAGTGCTAAACTGCTATATATGACCATAAATGCTGAGGCAATGTTTCCCCGTATGAAGAAGAAACTTGAAAAGCGTGTGATGTGTTTCGATTGAGAAATGTTAAGGGTACTATGGGCAGAACATGGTTCCAATTTCGAAATTTTAATTTAATTTTAATTTAATTTTAATTTAAATCTTTAATAAGAACTACAAGGGAACTCATACTTATAATCAGAAAGAGACAGATGAATATTTTAGGACACATAATGAGGAAAAATTCCAGTTGAATTTCTTGCATTCACTTACGCACAAATACCCTTGGAAAAGGTATTAATCTTCCCTCCAGTTATGGGTTAAATAACAGGACAGATTGGGTTCTATAGCCTTGGCTGGCAACCAGTCTACCACAGAAAGCAATGGCAACCTACTGCGCGATAATCTTCTGTCTCTTTCTAGTCATGATCGCCCAAGTGTGTATCACATATGGCACTCAACTGACTGACTGAATGAGGAAAGAAGGCATAGAAAATGTGACACTCACGGGGTAATCTGAAAGCAATTAAAGTAGGGGAATAGAGAATCATACTAAACTAATCTGTTTGACTAAATGGCAGAATAGGACAGTGAGGCTTTGTAAAAGGTAAAAATTACTTACAGCAAAAATAAAATAAAAATAAAAAAGGAGCAGAAAGTTGTGGAAAGTCATTTATTATATGTGTCCTAAACACATAGAAAAATAAATAGTAAGCAATATGCAAATATTATTACATGATTACGAATTATATCAATTCAAAATCAAACACCTATATCTATATCTATATATAGCATAATGATGATCCACGTATACTGTCTTAATATGTATAGGAAAAACTACTAAAAAGTTATAAGTTTAAAAATGTATTTTTTCACAGTATTTATTTATTTTTTTAATTTTTTAATTTTTTAATCGTATCACCCCGAGCAAGGCGGTAACGCCACTGATGTGCAGGGGGCTATGTAATAGTGAAAAGATTGGAAAAGAGAAAGCCGGAAACCACATCCTAAACAGGGAACAAGGGATGAGCCTCTTAACCTGTTCAATAGACGTGGGTGGAGTGTGAACCGGGCGATAGATAGATCTATCTACTCCAATTAAATATTTATTTCTAGTATGATATATATATATATATTTGATATTTCAGACTGACCTCGGCCTTTCATAAGAAACAAATGATTTTAATATATATATATATATATTAAAGCCTCACTGGCGAGATGTGGCCTCCCTCTCCCTATTCTACAAATATTTTCATGGCTTCTCCTCCGACGAACTTAAGTCACTAGTACCCCCGCCACAGGAATTTACTCGTGCAACCAGGCTGGTAACAAGATCCCACCCATATACAGTTAGATCAATTAAATACAACCGAAAATTCTACTTCTCCAGCTTCTTTTCTCGCACTTCCCGCCTGTGGAACTCCCTTCCATGTACTTGCTTTCCTGACGGCTACAACCTCCAGTAATTTAAATGCAATGTCAATTCCCATCTCTTATTCACTTAACTCCAGTTCTTTCTACATCACCCCGTATAATTTTTTCTTTTCTTTTCTCTCTACCTTCTCAACTGTCTTCACTCCTGTATTCCCATTCTTCTCTTGCCCTTTATGTGACACCCCTGTAACTGATTTGTCTTTCTCTTTATTCTCCTCCTATCTAAACTTTTAATTTTATGTAACCCCCTGCGCATCAGTGGCGGTACCGGCTTGCTTGAGGTGAAAGGATTAAAAAATATGAATAGAAGTTCATCTCTTGTTTCCTGTTTAGGATTGGTTTTTGGGTTCGTCCTTAACCCTTCACAATCTCTTCACTCCTAATAGTGTTAGTGGCATTATCGCCTTGCTTGGGATAAATTGATTAAGCGAAATTTGGTGGACGAGAGAAACCCACTTTCTCGAAAAACAATTTTAAGTGAGAGATTTTATAAATTTCAACCAAATGCAGAACTGATTATTCGGTTAATAAATCCTGAATGTTTTCTTATGGGGAAAAGGCTAATTTTGCCGTGATCAGTATCACTTTTAATTAAATTTTTTCTATCTCTGTCATTTTATTCTAAAGGGGTGTGAGTTGAGGTAACAAAAATTAACTCACATCCCTGAAGATGAGCTCGGAAGGAGACTGAAAGTACTTGGGAACATTGAGAAATGAATGATAATAACATATTATAGTTACAGCTCATTTTTGATAACTTTCAATTATAATACGCGAATAATTTTCCGTGAGTATGAACGGATTTTATTAAAAAGAAGCAGACACAATGTTTGCAATTTTTTTAATCTCACACACACACACACACACACACACACACACACACACACACACACACACACACACATAAACATAATATATATATATTCAGTAAAAAGAATTGGAGCACTCTAGCTATTGGGCACGTAATACGATATGCGCTCTAAAGACTGCCTTCTTCCACCTGGCGCCAATTCGGTCGGGTTTCGAGCCTGGCTTATGTAGCAATCGGAGTCTAACAGAACTGATGAGCTGTGATACAGCTAAACAGATCTGTCTGCGGATGACAATATATATATATATATATATATATATATATATATTGTCATCCGCAATATATATATATATATATATATATATATATATATTAAACAAATGAAAGCTTAATCGCAGTACATTGTCAGTCGTCTACAATATATACATATATATATCATTTTAGAAAAGTTGGTCAGGCCGAGAACATTTTATCACCCCCTTGTTTTTTCTTTACAATGCAAACTTTTTTCTTCAATTTTTCAAAGCTCCAAAATATATTTTCGTTGGGAGTATCTATCTTCCTTTGATTATTTTAATTATTCATAAATTATTCATAATTATTTTAACTATTCATAAAGACTTAAAATTGTACGGTAAAGCCAAAAATTTAATCATGAAAACAAATTATTTTTTGTTTGTAAACAAACAATTGTAATCGGAGGTCAGTCAAAAGAAGTAAACTTAATGGAAGAAACATCCCGACTCATGAGATTTAACGGTAAATAATCTTCATTGTGCATGTCTAAAATGTAGTCATTTATTATAGAATGAATTTTAAATTCAAGCAAGCATCCCTTCACAACAGAAATATTAAAAGCAATATACTTTATCCTTTTTTATTAAAATCAATCAATCGTAAGTCGGTGTGAGAACGTGTTTTGTTCTATCCCATGGGATTCATTTGTGGGATTGCATGAGAAACAAAACCAAAGAAACAAAAAAAAAAATAAACAAAATAAACAAAATAAAAATATAAATATAATACTATTAAATGAAATGCTCACACTCTTTCCTAGTCTTTTGAACCGTTGTAGATGTTCATTCATTGTTTTCCTGTTTAAGAATTGGATTCAAAAATCCTTTTAAAGACATCTCATTTTCTTTCACTTTCAGTAAACCCTTCCCACTTAAATGCACTCTCGCCTTGCATGGGGTGAATTGATATAAGCTATGCTATATATATGGGTTAAAATATTCAGTATAAGGGATAGAACGAGTGTAAATATGAAAGTGGACAATGAAATCAAAACCCAGCGGCAACAATCCGTTTCAGGCTTCAACGCAAACCAGTCAAGATTGAACTCACTACTAAGTCCTGATTGTTTTAGCGAGCAAAGCTTGCTAACTATTACAAATATATATATATATATATATATATATATATAACTATTGAATTGTGTAGATACATAAAATATATAAATATCCGAAACGAAAGGAAAAGCCTATACATATACATACATATATATATATATATACATATATATATATATATATATATATATATATATATATATATATGATTGTATATATATATATATATATATATATATATATATATATATATTATGAATATACAGAATTCAATGTTTTAAGTTGACTTTATGCTTCGATTACCTATATAATAGATCTAGTAACAATTATTTCCATACTTAGTCTGGTAAAAGACCATCTAAAATTTGTACCCTTGAATATGGTGGATTAATCTGCCAAACCTGATTATCAACTATCCTATCATAGTCAGCAGCCATTTAATAAAATAACTCTAGATTGCCTCAAGGTCAAAGTATTTGAGCGTCCAGTGAGAATGAAACTCATTGTATCAGGCATGGTCTGCAGGAGTACTTGTTAACCATTACATCACCATTCCTACTTGTTAATCCTTATTTATTTTCGGAAATATTTGTTAACTTTTAGTTTTTAAATCTGTTTTTGTTTGTTAATCAATTCCCCCAAGAAAGGCGATAACGTCACTAGGAGGTAAGGGACTGCTGGAGGTGAAAGAGGAAAAAAAGGGCTTCAGAAATCGAATCCTAAGCAGAAAACATGAGAGAAATCCCGACTTCTGTTCAAAAGGCTGGAGAGGAGTTATCTGCATACCAAATTCAATATTATTTCTTTTTTATTTTTATAAAAGCAGACAAAATATTGTTTCGAAACTTTAAATGTTGCAGAAGAATTCCTGAAATATCTAAGAGTTTAAATAATGTCGAGTCTAAATATTGTCGTTTGACATCACGAGAGAGGGCAACAAAGTGTTTGAGATTATCTAATATAAAGCGTATTGCCAAAATAACATGCAATATAATGTAATATAATATCCAATATAATCCGTGAATTATGCATACTGAAGTTTATGTAAAAATCCAGATATAGATATATATGTAAAAGCAATATAAAAAGAAGAAAAGACATGAGGAAAACCTTTTATGCCAACACGTATCGTTCCTTGAAGAACTTTATCAAGACATGTATAAGAATTTTATTTAGTTACTTGTATTTAGACACAGAATTAACAAAGAGAAAAATAAAAGAAAGTAAAGTCTAGAATTCAAAACTAAAGATCTTTATTTTATTGAAAAGAAGACTGCTTTAAAAATATGACAAACCTAATTACAGCGAAAAGGAGAATAAAATAATTTTAAATTGAATAGGTTTCAATATAATACAATTTGTGTTTTGTCTACCCTATCCCAGTTCCATAACAGTTGCTAATTACTAAACTTAATAACTAACAACAAAGGAGAATACCAGTGAAAATTGAATACAAAAAAATCACACTGTATGCTTAAGGATTTAACGTGTTTTTGGCATTACCTGTTGTGTTCAAAAACATTTATATTATTGATGTGCCTACTAAAAAACTACAATAATTTGACTTCAGTTCCTTAACAGTGGTGGCACTAAGCTATGATATATATATATATATATATATATATATATATGTGTGTGTGTGTGTGTGTGTGTATATATTGTAGACGACTGAGAATGTACTGCGATTAAGCTTTTATTTGTTTAATTTTTTTTTTGGCATTCGTACCAGTATTTTTTTTGTATATAAACTGTATAAAAATATCCAAATTTCTTATATAACCGGGTACTTTCGGCTATTCATATATATATATATTTCGGCTATTCATATATATATATATATATATATATATATATATAAGAAATTTTGACATTTTCTATTGAGTTTATATACAAAAAAGGAAATACTGGTACGAATGCAAGAAAAATTAAACAAATAAAAGCTTAATCGCAGTACATTGTCAGTCGTCTACAATATATATATATATATATATATATATATATAAATATATATATATATATATATATATATATATATAAGTTCTGCTAAAGGCCAACAAATTTTCATTGCAAAGGATTTTTAAATTTATTTTTCTATATTTGTGATGAACTTTTAAAGTTTCAGATATATATTTAAACATAAATTTTATAACATCTGAGTATTTTGGCTATCGTTACGCATTCACAAAGTCTAACGATATTTTGTAGAATGTCATCGGATCTTTTTCGTTTCAAGAATTACGTGCGTTTCCACGTGTTCACGTGGCCGTCTATATTTTGTGATTCTTTTTAAACATAAAGAAATCTTTCATAATTGCAATAGAAAAAAGTAATTTGACTATTTACATTTAAATATGTATCTGAAATCAAACAATTGGTCCGGAATGTTGAAAACATAAATATCCTTAACAACGAACCTTAGCTGGTCTTTAACCAAATTTGTACAAAGATTTCTGCTTACATGCATCTAATATATATATGCACACGCACGCACGCACACTCTCTCTCTCTCTCTCACACACACACACACACACACACACACACACACATATATATATTATTGTGTCTGAGTGTGTGTACGTACATAAAAAATAGACGAAAATTGAAAGGAAAAAAACAAAACTAATAATATTTATTTTATATTATCAGGCCTTTAGGTCAAATGTGTCTGTTGTAAACTACTAGACTTTTAGGCATAATGATAAAACGTATTAAAATATTCACTCTCTTTCTCTCTCTCTCTCACACACACACACACACACACACATACATACACACACACACGCACACACTCTCTCACACACACACACACACACTCACATATATATATATATATATATATATATATATATATATATATATATACATATATTTAATTACAATAAGGCAGCACTAATAATTATAGACTAAGCATCCGAAAATACAATGCTAACTTAACATTAAATTAAATCGTCAAATAACCCAAAGAGGATTACCTCCTAGGTTAAATAATGGGGAAGAAAAAAAAGAAACAAACAGCGCACAAGAACAATACGTCTAGGGCTCGTTTGAAAGAAAAAAAAACTCCAAGACGAAACCTTAACAGTAAAGTGCTCTATACGAAAGTACAAAAGTACGAAAGTAGAGCAAAAAATACAGTACACTAAATCTAAAATTGCGCCACCACCGACCGCGCCTGGCCCTGACGATCCGTTGTGTGAAACCGCGGTCGGTGGTGGCTCAATTTTAGATTCAGTGTACTGTATATATATATATATATATATATATATATATATATATATATCCTGTTATGTAACCCATAGTTGGAGGAAAAAGAGAGAGATTAATACCTTTCGCACGAAAGAGATCAATACCTATTTGCACGTAAGTGAATGCAACGAATTCTACTGGAATTCGAATTCGCATCTCCCATTTCTCGTTCCGACCCGATATCCACTGCTCCACAACGCCCATCCTATATAGATATAGATATATAAAATCAGTTTTTTTAAACTTAGACTGGTTGCTACAAACCCTAGTCATTTTTACTACTTAACCCATAGCTTTGGGGAGAAGAGATGAATTCATACCTTGCATTAGTTTACACGAAAGTGAAACTTATAAACTCGACCGGAAGTCAAATTTTGAATAGGGATTAATTTATTGGGTTTTCCTAAAGTCTTTTGTGGTGTCACTGGAACAAATAAACTTATTTTAATTTGGTATTGGAAACTTTTATTGTATAAACAATGCATACCTTGCTTTCTAAAAAAATGATTTCTGCTAATATTAGTTTCGGATTCACATATGGACTTGTATTGTCTGGGGCCAAAGGACCCCAAGACCAGAAGGGATCCCAAGAACCCTCTAGTCTTGGGGCCCCGATAAAACTATAAAGATAAGATAAAAATACATTAAATCACAATTTTCTTTCTTCATCATCTTTATGCTTTTTAGGATGTTTTTTGGTGAATTTGAATGCTAGAATTTCAGTGGATTAAAAGCGCTTCATTTAAACGTAAGGTGGGAAGCAAACGTACAGGTTGCGATGAGTAAATTGTCGCCATTTTGTATTTTTATTCTCGTGCATCCATGTTGTTTGTATTTTATTTTGCCTATTATAAGGTATGGAAGGGTCAGTTAGGCACCATCTGTGAGAAAGAGAGAACCATGATGCAATTCACTTTGCCAGACATTTGGAAACGACATACTGTACTGCTTGGCATTGGTGCCACAAAACTCCAATACCAACATTTCAGAGTGTTTGGCATCAATTTGAGGACTGTGCTCAGAATTCTATTAGTTTACATGCAGCATTGTGCAAATTATATTTTTGTAATCATTTTTGTCAGTATATGATTAACCTTAGACTAGGCTTATATATATATATATCACTCATCAGTGCCGGATTTACATATGGGTTAGTATGGCCTGCAGCATAGACCAGTGGAGCTCCAAAGAACCTCTAGTCTAGGGCCCCTCATGAAACTAATAAAAAAAATTAAAGATATAAAATATTTTTTTTTATTTTCCCCTAATAGTTTACATGCTGTATTGTAAAATTAATATTTTTGCAATCATTTTGGTATTATATGATTAAACTTATATAAAATAATAAAAAAAATTGAAGATATAAGATATTTATTTATTTTTTCCTACTAGTTCACATGCTGTATTGTGAAATGAATATTTTTGCAATCATTTTTGTTAGCACATGATTAACCTTAGATTATGCTTATATACATATATCACTCATCAGTGCCGGATTTACATATGGGTTAGTATGGCCTCCAAAGGACTAGGGCCCCTTATGAAACTAATAAGAAAATTGAAGATATAAGAACAGAGGTGATTTATTTATTTTCAGATTTAATGGGGCTCCAGATCTGAACGAATTTCAAACAATTAAGAGTCATTGGGCCCCTTTGCAGGTACATTTGAATCCTAGAATTTCAATGTAATAAAAGCTTTTCATTGTCGATGCATTTTTGTAGGCTATAAAAGTTGGATAAAAATATCATGAAATACATTGAATGACTTCCAAATCATTAAAAATTTTAGTTGAAGCGTTTCAGTTTTTACAACAAAAAGCACCATTTAAATATATATATATATATATATATATATATATATATATATATATTTTTAATAGACACGGGAGACGAGCGAACATTTTAATGAATGAGCCTTTAAATTCTATTATCACATAAGCCTCTTAAGAACTAAATCCAGACCGGGTTAATATATTTTCTGGAAGTGTGAGTGCATAGGTGGATAGCTGCTCAGAATGAGAAAACGGAAAGACAAGTTCGAACTTCTGTTAGATTTTTAGATTTAATACACGCAAACTTACTCATTAAAACTATGACTCTAAACGCTGATTTCTTATTCGGAGACGTTAACCCATCATTAATTCAAAGTTAGTCTACCAGAACGACAAAAATGGCAGTTGAGCTTCTTGGAAAATCAGCATTCGAGATAATGGTTTTTATTTCTCGACTTGAAGACTCACCCCTGGCTGTGGTCGATAGTAGATAAGTATTTAAGCCTGAGATATCATAAATATGACAGTCATATCCCCTAGCGAAAGGAGTGGTTTATGGAAGATCCTTCTCTCAAACAGGAACGAGTAAAATTTCTTTAAGTTTGAGGCAGGTAATAATTTTGATTTCTTACGAAAGGCGTGGTTTCCGGGCATCCCTATCTGAAACAGAAATCAGTAAAAATTGTTTAAGCCTCAGGTAGGTCAGAAATATGATAACTCTTTCTTACAAAAGGAGTTTTTTTCCGAGGATCCCTTTCTCAAGCAGTAACCAGTAAAAAGTGTTTATAGCTGAAGCTGGTCATAAATATGAGAGTCCATTTCTTGACGGAATGAGTGCTTTCCGAGGTTTCATCTCTCAAACAACAATCAATAAAAAGTGTTTAAGCCTGGGGCAGGTCATAAATATGATAAAACACCAAACATTGCACTAAAAAGTTAGAGTTAATGTGCGTATCCTGATGCCTGGTACCTTAAGAAATGAGAACTAGTTAGGTGTGACGTTTTCTTTAGTGTCCTACTAAAACATAATGTCTATAATTCCAAATTACGGAAATTTGCATAAATAAAAAAAATAAAATTAAAATAATAATTCGTTTCATGTATTTTTATTTGCAGAAAAAATTCCTGGTAAATTTTGGGGTCAAATTTAGACATGAATTTCACTATGTAAGTCCTTATTCCGGACGTATAGCTTTGAATATTTTTCGCATGTCGATTTCAGATCAAACAAATTGTTTAATCCTGTCAAAAATTTGAAATAACTCTAAATTTAATATATAGTGCTTAGCATTTCGTTAGTAAGCATAAAATTAAATTTTCTATGCAACGGAAAAATATATTAAATTTATTTACAGTTTCTCAAGTCTACTGATTTTTTTAACCAATATATTACAAGCAAGGAAATAATGCCACTAACACGAAAAGGCTACTGAACGTGAAAGTAAATAAGAACATTTTAGAACAGATCAAAAAAGTAATATATATATATATATATATATATATATATATATATATATATATATGTGTGTGTGTGTGTGTATAATCAGGAAGCAGATGTTAGATATTTTTACAAATCCATTGAAAATAATATATTCCGCAGCTTCAGCCGCTCATCAGACTAAATTCATACAATAATGAATGTTTCAAGTTTATCTAGAGAAAGTCATGTGAAATAGAAAAGAGAAAAAAAGATAATCATTAAAAAGAGGGGAAAAGTTAAAGAAAAGAATAGGGCATATATATATATATATATATATATATATATATATATATATATATATCCGCAGACAGTCCTGTTTCGCTGCATCACAGCTCATCAGTACGGTTAGACATCCGATTGCTTCTAGCCAGGTTTGAAACCTGACCAAACTGATATCAGTCGGCGATTCTATTTTCATGGGCACTCGCAAATATTAGTGGGTATACATGTCCCTTGTTTCTCATTTAGGATTGCCTTTCCGGTTCCGTTCAAAGTCTTTTCCTTCACCTTCACCCCCAGTAATTCCTGGTGTCTCAGTGGTGTTATCGTTGGAGGTAAATTGGTTACATATATATATATATATATATATATATATATATATATATATATATATAACCATTTTCAAAATGTCATTTTAAGATATGCATTCTTCAACCCCTTATAAACAGAGAATGAAGAAAATTTCTAAGCCCAGAGGTTAGCTTTGATGAAGGCAGGGATGGGAGGTATTGGTTTTATTAGAGTTAAGCTACGGATATATATATATATATATATATATATATATATATATATATATATATATATTGATCGATTGGTTGACTGATTCGTTTTTTGGGGTTTATCAACTTTTGCATGTTATTTAAACAAAAAAAAAGTATTTTTAGATTGTAATAATTTTCGTCATATTTAGATAAAAGTAATACCTTACGAAGTAACCCATAGAAAAGAAGGAAGAAAAGAGGTTGTGTCATGCCATTCCCAGATGTCGCGTAATTGAATAAAACGAACACAGCTGTAATTTGAACACGGTTCTCCGATTAACAAACCCAAACTATATGCATTACACCGTCTGCACATGGCACTCACCCATCAAATTAAGGATATATATATATATATATACACAAATGAATAAAAACGATGAAAATAATTGCAACTTTCAAAATATTAATTTAGAACAGTGTTCAAAATATTTAGTATTAATTATTAAGTTAGAACATGTACCAGCTAATACAAAATTGTATATTTTGTTTTAACGTTGAAAGAACAATCTCTCGTCAGCTGATGAGAAATTGTTCTTTCAATGTAGGAACAGAATGTACAGTTTTGTAGTAATTTGTTCAAGTTCTAGACTAATAATTAAAACATTAATTTAAAACAGTCCTTATCCCTAACCCCCACCAACATTCCACACACAACTCGTCAAATATATACGCTTTTCATTCCTTTTCACAGCACCTGATGAGACATTGTAATTTCAATGTCGAAACAAAATGTACAATTTGTAGCGATCTAAAATATTATATATATATATATATATATATATATATATATATATTATAATATGCATATATAAATATATTTATATATATACTAGCAGTATAGCCCGGCGTTACTCGGCTGTAATGAAAGCTTTAAAACTAATCCATGAACCTGTAGCTCAGACTCTTTGGACGTTGGCACGAAAGACTAAAAAGCAATAGTTGTTTCCAGTTAAAGCGAAACCGTAGCCTGAAAGAAAAATGAATGGATGTAAGTCAAATTTTCATTTCCTGGTCTCAATATCAAATAAGTTCTTTTCGTCGGAAACTGAATTTTGAAGGCTAAATAAGTCCTGAGTAAATGGTATCATGGCTGAGACTAAGAACTACAATTATGCCTACATAGAGCCAAACCTGAAGCAAAAACTAAAATAAAAGGGCTGAAAAAATACAGACATACAAGCAGATAATCAGACACACACACAAACATCAAACTGCAACCTTGAATCTTCTGAATATCGTTTCTTATGTCTTTGTCTATGAATGTATCAAATTTGATTGAAATCGGACCACACTTTCTATAACCCAATTTTTTCGATTATCGATTTTCAATATTTATCCGGAGTACCTCAACACAAAACCTAGCTAAGAACACTCGCAGACGCTTATAGTACAACTGTGTAAATTTTCAAGAAAATCGGTTCAGCCGTTTTGGAGTCTATTGGTAACGGACACACACACACACACACAGACAAAGTTTCACTTATAAATAAGTTTAGATATGCATGTGTGTGAGTGTGTGGTGTTTATGTGTGTATGAGAGAGAGAGAGAGAGAGAGAGAGTTTGCTGAAAATCTATTAGTCCAACACTTCCAAAAATACATTCAACTATCAACAATTTTTAACTCGTATCAAGGACTTTTCAGTAATCATTCTCTCTGTTTTGTCTTCTGCGTCTCTTAATATAATTTTTTCTCTCTCTCTCTCTCTCTCTCTCAAAATATAGTTTCAAGGTATGCTATATTAATTAGTAAAGGTGTTCAATATCAGGGTGTTGTGAAATAGATAATACACCCCGGTGACACAAATAAATTAGTCCAGACGTTTGAGAAAAGTAATTCAATTGAGTCCACAACTGGAATCTGTCTGGAGTATTTTTTACAGGCGTCACGGAAATTAGCCTTACGAAGACTTGATACTATAACCACTTGAGAACGAGAAATGACAGTAAACATTCTAATCACTGTTTAGATGTGGCACAAGGCCGAAAGCATAGGGTGTCCATTGAGGATCGAACTCAACCCAGTTGTAACAGATTCTAGCGAGACGAGCTTGCTAAACATTACACCACGCCGAGGTGCTCAAGAAGAATGACAGATGGACACAGGCGTATGTAAATATAAAAAAGAACTATCTTTACGCTATATCTATCTATCTCTCTATCTCTCTCTCTCTATATATATATATATGTATATATATATATATATATATATATATATATATATATATATAGTAAAGATTATATATCTATAATCTTTAAACTATTATATATATATTAATCACCCTAAGCAAGACAGAAATGCCACTGGTGCGCAGGAGGTTAAAGTGATTGAATAGAAAAGTATTGAAGATGTCGAAGAAAAAATATGCTTATATATATATATATGTTTGTGTGTGTGTGTCTGTGTTAGTGCGTGTAAGAAGAACACAGAAACATTTCCTATTAAAAGTGTTTATTTTTTTTATTTTGTTGCCGAAGAACACGTGACACTCTTAAAAACAACTTTTCTGTGTGACGAAAACCAAAATGGCTGAAATTGCTTGTAAAAAATAAAGAAAACAAACCAAAATTCTGAAAAAAACAACCCTTTAATAAAGAACTTCTCAATAGATATATTTTCCTGCTATTAAATCAAATATGAAAATCAAGAATGGAAAAAAAAGGAGAGAATTTGCAACTGGAATAACAACTGAAGTGGGTGCCCAACTCTCGAGGTCTTGTTTTAATCTCAGATTAAAAAGAAACTGTGAAATAGGAGTTGAATATTCCCTGTTAGCATCGGAATCTGGTCTCATATAAGAGAATTTTAGTGTTGAGTAAATTAGTAAGTGATCTTCCTGTAGAGGAAAATATTTTGAATATTTGCATTTTCTAAGTTTAGTAAAACACAAAGCCAAGAGCAGCGTGAAAAGCAAACGTTGCTAATCGTATTTTTCACATTCCTAATTGTAAAGACCTTATTTCTTTCTTTTTAAAATTTGATGTCATGCTTGTATAATATTGTCTTTTTATCTTTTTTCTTTCTTTCTTTGTTCGTTTAATATTGTCTTTCTTTTTGTTCGTTCTTTCTTTCTTTCTTTTTCCTTCTTTCTTTACTTTTGTAATGTGGTTTAGCGAACCATAAGATAGAAGGATATTCGATAACTGTTTTAGCCTTTTACGTATTGAATTATGCCTAAATAAATGAGGTATATATTTCCATATAAGAGACAATGAAAGTCTATTATGTTTAATCATGAGCCGTTCTAAATATCGTATTTTGGCTTTAATTTCAGGTGAAAATAAAGACAAACATTCTCCAACATTTGGATAATTTTTTTATTAATTTGTTTCTAAGCTTTCGGCTCATATGAGCCATCTTCAGAGATTATATATATATATATTACCGGCCATAATTATTAGGCCACTCCGGTTTTTTTTTTAAAGAAATAAGGTATTTCGTACTATTCTTAGTATTTATTGCCAAGTGGATAATTCTAAATGAAAAGAGAATGGTTCTTTTGTCATTATTACTTTGCAAAATATTACAAGGCAAATAGCGACAATTTACCAATCGCACCCTGTAGATTTATATATCTATCTATCTATCTATCTATCTATCTATATATATATATATATCTCAGCCTGTTCATGTCTATCTATCTATCTATCTATCTATCTATATATATATATATATATATATATATATAATAGCTCTGTTCATATAACATGGAGAACTGTTTTATTAACACTTGACCTGGTTAATAATGTTATGCATGTATGTACCCTCATATATTTATTAATCTATATCTATCTCTATCTCTCTCTCTCTCTCTCTATATATATATATATATATATAGTTATAACATGATGTACATGTGCTCGATGAAATACTACAGAGCTATTAAGTATATATTAAATAAAAATTTATATTCTTAAATACGTTGATCCAAATTATATAAATTTTCGTTAATAGTGATTAATAATTAATAATTGATCAGTTTACATTTTGATTTTAATTTTATAATATAAATTATGAATTTTTTTAAGAAAAGTACGTTGTGTTTAATGTGAATGATTAATATTTACAACTCTATTTTATATATATATATATATATATATATATATATATATATATATACACGCAATAAATATTCTTGGCATCACCGTTTATCAGTCGACTGTGCTCCCCCATATTGTAACACGTAATGAGAAACGAACAGACAAGTAATCTCTTGCGTTCAATAACCAAAAATCAACATCTGTATAGCTATATATTAATTCTCTAATAATAATCGAACTCACTTTATTAGTGTATTCCTCCCTGAGACGTGTTTCGTAGCTATGCAGCAGGAATCCTGAATGTACTTTTATATTCAGGCATTCACATCAGAATAGGGGAATCCAGTAAGGATCGAACTTGTAATGCCTGTTTCTCGAGTTATAACACAGGCCTTCTGTCATAAGGCCCGTATGATGATAGAAACATGATTTTAATTGCAGATGTGTGCATCACAGGCAAAAGAAAAGCCCACTCGACAGGAGAGATAGAAATCAAGAAGAATTAAATGGACAGAAGTGAATACAACACCTGTTTCAATCACCAAAGACAAAAGATCAATTTTTAAAAAAATATCGAATATTCAAAATACATCAAAGGTATTGATCACTTCGTTTTGTGATTTCTCAATCGTTGCATTCCATGAGTGAATAACTAATTCTTTTTGTTTTCTGTATCTTCCAACATAAATAGGAAATATGCTATTCTAATATATATATATATATATATATATATATATATAGGTGTGTGTGTGTACAGTCATCCGCTACAGATGTGTTGCTCGGTATCACAGTACATCAGTACATTTAGACATCCGATTACTTTTAGCCAGGATTGAAACTCGAAAAAATTGACATGAGTCAGCGAGTCTACCTCTGAGCTATGGCCACTTCGTTGAAGAAAGTAGACTTTTAGCGAGTGAGATATATATCAACTCAAATATATATAGATACATATATATACTATAGTCACCCGCAGACAGATCTGTTCCGCTGTATTACAGCTCATCAGTATGGCTTCGACTCCATTCGCTTCCTAACCCAGGATTGAAACCCGACCGAATCGGCGTCAGTCGGCGATTCTACTCCTAGGCCACGAGCGTCCGGCGGAAGAAGTCAGGCTTTTTAGCGTATTGGGCGTATGAACAAGCCCAATAGCTAGAGTGCTCCAATTCATGATTGAATGAGCGATGCGTATATGCCGGGGTAGCTACTGTTTACAAAGCCTTCCAATCTTCCAGAGTGCTCAATCAGGGTGTGAAAGCGTATATATATATATATATATATATATATATATATATATATATATATATATATAAACAGAAATAGTAGTTGTTCCAACGAGAGAAATTGGAATAAAAGAAAAAGTGCGAGAAGCTTTGAACGTTTTTGTTTAAAGTGTAGATTTATTGTTCCTATTATTATTAATATTACTTGCTTTTTGCATGATATATTAAGTGTCTCTAATGGTATCTCGATATGTGAAGTCACAAGTTTATTCACCTGAAGAGAGTGAGCTTTTCGACTCGAAACACGTGTAGCGATAAAGGTACCATTACGGACATTTAATATATCATACAAGAAGCAAGTAATATTAATAACAATAGCAACAATAAATCTACACTTTAAACAAAACTTTCACGGCTTCCCGCACTGTTTTTTCTATCTATCTATCTATCTATCTATCTATCTATCTATCTATCTATCTATCTATCTATCTATCTATCTATGTCTGTTCACATCTATCTATCTATCTATCTATCTATCTATCTATCTATCTATGTCTGTTCTATCTATCTATCTATCTATCTATCTATCTATCTATCTATCTATATGTATACATCTATCTCAATTAAGTGCTATGTGTGATACATGCTAGGGCGATCATGTCTCTTTCGAGATATGACAGACTACGATGAATTCTGTCATATTTCTTCTTGTGGTATACTGGTTGACAATAGAACCTAATCTGTTCTGCTATTCAACCCATAGCTGGAGGAAAACAGATGGATTCATACTGTTTCCATATATACTATATTAAATTCGTCATTCGGGTACATTTGTAGCTAGTCTGTTTGTAACGTCCAACGTGTGTAATAGTAAGTTAACTGAGAAGTTTCCGTTTAACAGTGGCAATATAGTCACACCATCAGTAAGCAGATATGATATTTACATTCTTCTTCTTCTATGTGCCCTGTACCATCAGGACGTAGGCGATCATGGCTTTCCACGTCTCTCTATTCCTGGTGGCTCTTAGTATGCCTTCTCCTGTTACACCATGCAACCCTCGTTCCATCATCTACCTGATTAGGTCCTTCAAGTATGTTATTCGTTACTTTCTCCTGTCTCTTTTTTACATTAAGCCACGAGAATAGTAATGGACGCGAGTCTGCACGGCTGTATCAGATTGTGTTTCCAGACCGAAGGCGGCCACATTAACCAATCTCTGCTGCTGTTTATCATCATGTTGCTGAGACAGAATCTGTGACACCACAAACAATGAACCGAGGAAGACCGAGACCCGCTCGTACGCATGACTACAAAGAACATTCTACATGCTGTTGGAATGATCCAGGTAGCAGCACACGTTAAGTAGCCTTAGCATGTCATACTTCTCATAGTACCGCATAGAGGGTACTACAAGAGCAGCTCCTGTATCCATATCATTTGCAAAGTGTACAGAGTCTTTCGCCCTCTGATCATTCAAACCAGAAGAATTTTTGCTGGTGGTTAGTTGCACAAACTGCCGATCTGTTGTTTGTCTCTTCAGTCTTGTTTACGAGGCTACATTTGAAAGAGATGGAATAACAAATTTACACAACAGCATTTGTGGGATAATCGAAATCTCAATGGTACAATACAGGATAGGCACCAGCACAAGTTTATGACTAATGTGAGGCCTGGAATTGCAGGTGACTATCAGGTAGGCCCATATGTTCTCCCAGCACGTCTTACAGAGGTTGTCTACAGAGACTTTATTTTAAACACACTCCCAGACCTGCTAGAGGATGTACTCCTTCTAATACGAAAATGCATTTGGTTTTTACATGATGAGTCTCCAGCAGATTTTAGTTACATTGTTCGCATTGCACTATCTGACATCTGCCATGAAAGATGGATAGGCAGGAAAGGACGAGTTCTATGACTTGGAAGTTCATCCGACCTCCATCTTTTTGATTTTCATCTGTGGGGAACCTGAAACAATTGGTTTATACAGAAGACATTAATAATGCTGAAACGCTTCATCAACATTTCCTGAGGGCTGCAAAACAATTCGACACTATGTTGGAAAAATTTGAAAATGTCCGCCAGTCGATGATTTGACGGGTGCATGCTTGTGTACAAGCCAGCGGATATTTGAAAGTTTGTTGCGTTTTTGGTACAATGATGGCCGTTTAAACGTATGTTTACATGGACATTTTACCTTGTTTTAATGTCAGGAATCCGCCCCAAAGCTTATAAAATTATTCTTAATACTCTCTCTCTCTGTCTCTCTCTCTCTCTCTCTCTCTCTATATATATATATATATATATATATATATATATATATAAGAAAAAATTTAATCAAACACGTTATTTTATGGTAAACCGGAAGTGTAGGCCTATTTCAGGCAAACCATCATCAGCTTCCGTCTTTATTGTACAGAAGATTTGTATAAAATGAAATATATATATATATATATATATATATATATATATATATATATATATAATAAAATAAATTTTTAATTCCTAAGAGAGATTTCACATATCATCAGCAATTAACACATATCTCAACATGAAATAAAAAGAAAGAAAAAAAAATGACCGTGAAGAATTACGAAATTTACGTCACAAAAAATTCAGTTAGCAATTAACGTCTATTTTTTTTTATTTTACTATTGGATAGGGTAGTAAGTGAAAAAATTGGAAAATCAAAAAATAGACGTTAATTGCTAATTGAATTTTTTGTGACGTAAATTTCGTAACTATTAAACGTCATTTTTTAATTCTTTCATTTTATTTCATTTTGAAAGATGTGTTAGTTGCTGATGAGATATGAAATCTCTCTTAGGGATTTCATGTTGAAATGATCATTCAACAGCTTTGAACTTTGAAAAATTTATTTTATTTTATATATATATCTATATATATCTATATATCTATCTATATCTATATCTATATCTATATATATCTATATCTATATCTATATCTATATATTCGTCATCCACATACATGCCTGTTTCGGTGTATCACAGCTCATCAGTATGGCTAGACACATCCACTTGCTTCTGGTCGGGATCAAAACTCGACAGATATATATATCTTCATGAGCGTGACTGGCTATATATATATATATATATATATATATTTTTTTTTTTAATCATCTCACCCCAAGCAAGGCATTCCACTGCCACTATTGCGCATGGGGCTACATAGGGGAAGGTAAAGAGAAGGAGTGGATAGACATAGGGAATGTCAGGAGAAAGGTGATAGATGAGTAAGGATAGCGAGGATGAGTGTCGGGCAGATGGGAAGAGTGTTTGATAGAATGGGAGCAGGTTAGTGTGTTAGGAGGTGTCTATTGACCTTACATTTAAACTCCTGGAGATTATAGCCGTCGGGGAAGCAATCGTTTGGAAGAGAATTCCACAGTCGGGAAGTGCGAGGAAAGAAACTGTTGGAGTAGAAGTTACGGCTGCATTTTATCGATTTCACTGTAAAAGGGTGGGATCTAGTTGCTAATCTAGTATCTCGTGCAAATTCGTATTTAGGGGGCACCAGTGATCTAAGTTCATCGGAGCAGAAGCCGTGAAAGTATTAAATATATATATATATATCCAGTTAAGTCTCTTTACTACAAGTAATGAAACTTTGCTTAGTTATGAAATATGAAGTCATGAAAATCCTTGCTGTGTGTTTGCCATTTAGCGGTGCCTTGCTATTATATTTATTCTGCAATAATCATGTCGTCAAATAGTGAAGAATTTATGTATAACAAAGAATGGTGTGTATTTGTATCCGCCGTGCGCCTATGGCCCAGAGGTAGAACCGCCGACTGACGCCACTGCGGTCGGGTTTCCATCCTGGGTTAAAAGCAATCGGAATCTAACCGTACTGATGATCTGTGATAGAGCGAAACAGATTTGTCTGCGGATGACTATATATATATTTTCTAAACATATGCTGTTAAATATAAGAGACAATAAATGTCTATTATTTTTATTCATGATCCGTTCTGAACATCGTATTTTGGCTTCAATTTCAAGTGAAAATGAAGACAAAAATTGTCCAACATTTGGATATTTTTTTATTATACTGGTTCTAAGCATAACAAAAAAGAATATCATGTGAGCCGAAAGCTTAGGACCTGCATAATAATAAAAAAATATCCAAATGTTGTACAACTTTCGTCTTCATTTTCACTTGAAATTAAAGCCAAAATACGATGTTTAGAACGGATCATGATTAAACAAAATAGACATTCATTGTCTGTTAACAGTATATGTTTAGAATATATATATATATATATAATCCTATCAAATATTTTGGCGTCATTCTTTAAAGCCGGGGTGCACTCGTAAAGAATAAAAAACTTAATTGCATCCCCTTGTCAATTGTCTTTAATTAAAACATGACAAGCATTGGCGAACTAAAAGACTTACGTTACGGGCATTCACTATAATTTATGTATGCTTCGATATTTCAAAATATATTTCAATATAATTACTTCAAATGGTTATTATTAATATCTATAATTCACTCAAATTTTGCTGTAATTTTTGGCTGCAGGGTTCGATTGTAAACAACGAATTTCAAAAAAACAATTAAAGGAAAATCCAAACCAAAGAAGAGAACGTAAGATAAATAAATAAAACAGTACAATAGGGGAAAATTATGATAGTTTTACAATCGTGATAGTTTTTAACTTCTCGCGAGATTTAATCTAAGGTTATACAATATTTCCGACCAATACACCAACAACTGACGTTTAGCAGATACCTATTTTTGTGAAAAGAATATTTAGAAAAAGAATTTGACTGATGATTTATAAATACTTATATCATATTTGTTTAAATATAAACAATACTTTGATTTATAATTCGTCTTTTATAACCATATATATATATATATATATATATATATATATATATATATATATATAAGTATGTACGTATGGATATTGTTTTACGTTGATAACACGTAATTTAATTTTTTAGAACCATGTGATTTTTGTCTATGTAAATTTTACTCTTGTCATTAACTTAACTTTATAAAATTTAAATCCAATGAAAATCCAGTGAAATTAAACTCAAATCATTTAAAACGTCAGTCTGTAATTATACATGTGTGTACCCTCATATATATTTATATATTTATTAATTCAAGTAACTCAGATCTGTCTGCGGTGACAATATATATATATATATATATTCGACACACACACACACACACACACACACACACACACACACACACACACATATATATATATATATATATATATATATATATATATATTAAAAAAGGATTAATTCAAAGATGTTGAATGGCCATTTCGATATGAAGATCCCCACGGGGGACGACACATCACCTCAGCAACAGAAAAAACCTTTCAGAAACTCTGTTGCTGAGGTGATGTGTCGTCCCCCGTGGGGATCTTCATATCGAAATGGCCATTCAACATCTTTGAATTAATCCTTTTTTAATATATATTTGCTCTGTAATATTTTATTATATGGAGCTCTCTTCCTGTATCATTTTTTAATATTAAAATAAATTTTTAATATTAATTAGGATCGGGTTTTTTGGAATTTACCTTCCTGCTTTTTTCCCTTGGATTGAAGTATCTGAATTAATATATATATATATATATATATATATATATATATATATATATATATATATATTACATATAAAAATTTAATTTTTTATAATCAGATGGTCATTTCGACGGGTAAATTTAAAAGCTATCTCATCAACGAGGCATATATATATATATATATATATATATATATATATATATATATATACTTTGTTTGCCAATAATGACACTAGTGAAAAGTCATGTTCATTCCAACTTTAGCGGCGAAAGTTGTAATTATCCTTAAACTGTTAAACTGCGTATAAAACGCAATGTGATATTAAACGAATATTCTAGAATTGCATCTCATTGGAGACACGAATGGTTGTTTTGAGGTAAAGACCATTTTTTTATATATATTATAGTGTAACTAATTTTGTAAAAATACTGCAATTAAAACAAAAGAAAATATACCCAATTTTGAGATATAGAAACAATGTTTCATATCTAAATGACAGATAAAATTGGATTTATTTCACTAATTTTGATCTGGAGTAAGAAAGATAAGAATAAGATCATAGGGAAAAATATTTACTAACACTTTCAAAAGTTTGGCTACCACAAAATAATCTCGATGTGTATCTACATTTTATTACCTTAAAATGAAAGTTTAACACTTTGAATATATTTGAAATTACACAAATATTTATAGATATGTATAGATATAGATCTATAGATAGATGAATGAGTTTGGATGAGGGGTCATTTGATACTCATCTTAAATGAAACTGGAGCCGATTTTTGGATATATTTATTTTACGGTAATTTACTAATATTTCCTAACTACTGAATAATTTAAAAATATAACTAATAAAAATTCCGAGAAAAATGATTGATTTAATCAAAATAAATCTCTAATTTATCATAAAAGAGCAAAACTTCGATATATGTTTTTTCTACCCAAAACATACATGGAAGGGCGCAAGTGCCATTGCATGCTTCATTTATTTCTTAATAAGATATCAATATTTCAATTAATGTATAATTATAACCTCTGCTTAAAAACGAGCAACATAAAGTAAATCTATGAAGCTTTACTAGACTTCGTTTGTTTAAGTAACGAAAACCGTTTACTTTATTGTAATGGATGGTAACAGGGGAGAAAATGGGATGTGCTTATATTTTAACCACAATAAGAAATTGAAATAAAATAAAAGCTAAAAGTCACAAATAAAAAAGGCGTGAAATAAAATTGACAAAAATTTTTATGTATATATATATATATATATATGTATATATACACATATATATATATGTGTATATATATATATATATGTATATATATATATATACATATATGTATATATATATGTATATATATATATATACATATATATGTATATATATATGTATATATATATATATATATATATATATATATATATATATATACCGAGAGTGACAAAGAGACAGAGAGAAAGAGGTTGAGAAAGAGACAGACATACAGACAGACAGACATACAGACAGACAGACAGTGGGGGAGTATTTATAAATTCTAATTTCCCATGACTTTATATTCAGGTGTCTACGGCTATATCGTGTTGAATACACCGGTTCCCGTCCGATCACCGAAGTTAATCAACATCGAGCCTGATCAGTACTTAAATGGGTGACCATTTGGGAAAACCAGGTGCTGTAAACGAAAGGACCAAGAATGGTCCACCAGCCCTCCAGGTTTGGAGGTTGGGTGCAGGGCTAACAACCTTGCCCCGTAAAAAAGAGTTTGTTACAGAAACAGCAACAAAAAGTTGCTGCCCTATGTACCATTGGGTGTGATAGAATAATAGATGGATATATTCAGGTATTTAAATCCACAAAATAATATTCAGTCATTGTATAAAATGAATAAAACTCTGCTATAATTTTTCACATTATAACATTTTGATATAATGCAACCGCAACTTCTACTCCAATAGTTTCTTTTCTCGCACTTCCCGACTGTGGAATTCCCTTCCACATGATTGCTTCCCCGACGGCTACAATTTCCAGGAGTTTAAATGTAAGGTCAATAGACACCTCCTAACACACTAACTCGCTCCAATTCTTTCAAACACTCTTCCCATCTGCCCAACCCTCATCCTCGGTATCCTTACCCATCTATCACCTTCCTTCTGACATTTCCTATATCTAACCCCTCCTCCTCTTTACCTTCCCCTATGTAGCCCCATGCGCAATAGTGGCAATGGAATGCCTTGCTTGGTGTGAAATGATTAATATATATATATATATATATATATATATCCAGGTGAAGAGGACTCAAGGTTTTACTGTTTTGAGTACCTTGGCATTTATTTTATTTTAAACAGTGCTCAATATAACAAATATTATAGAGCTTAATATAAGCATATAATTGTGAATTAAATAATTGCGACGTAAAAATATAGTGTGCTTGTAATCTTTTTTTGCTGTTTTCTAATTTTCAAATAAGATATTAGATATCGGGATCAACATTTTTCTGGATAATCTGTGTAAAATTAATCCAAAGATTATCCAAAACTTTCATCCCGATGTACAATCAAAATAGTAAAATAATTGTATCCCAGTGTACAACTAAAATCCTTATATATACATATGTGTGTGAGTATGTGTGTGTGCGTGTGTGAGTGTGTCTGCGTGTGTGCGTGCATGAGTGTGTGTGTACTTGTGTGCGTACGTGTGTGTGTGAGTGTGTATGTGTGTGTGTGAGTGTGTGACTCCTAAAATGGCACACGAAACGTGCGAAAGAATAAAAAAAAACAAAGTACTAAATGTAAAGAAAATAACTTCTTTTTTAATACGATTGTGTTTCTAAAGTAGGAAAGAGTGCACGACCGTATATATATATATATATATATATATATATATATATATATATATATATATATATATATACATGTATATATATGTATATATATATACACACACATATATATATACATATATATAGACATATAAAACACACATATGTATATTTGTGTAAATATAACTGACTATTTACTATGTAATTCTGTCAATAACATAATATATATCTATAAAAGTGTGTATACGTATGTACCCCATATATATACACAAATACACAGACACACAAATATGCACACACACACTTATATATATTAGTGTGTGTGTGTGTGTGTGTGTGTGTGTGTGTGTGTGTGTGTGTGTGTGTGTGATCATGTACTGAAATATTTTAAAATTTTCTGCTGAAGGCTGTGGACTGAATCCTGTCAAAAATAATAGGCAAGATCTTTCCATTCGGGAGTTTTGTGAAATCTCTAAAATGTCTCCCACCTATCTTGTTTTCTTCCAATAAACATAAGACGAGTGTGTATTTATTATTATTATTATTATTATTATTATTATTATTATACACCGTGCCATATTTAGAAAATCGTATAAACATCACCCTGAACCAGTGCGTATAAAGCCATGAAGTCCCTAATTGTAGAGACTTTACCATTCACATGGACAAACATACAAATGCTAAGAGACAAGTGGAAGGTCATAATCACTACTAAAAAAAGTAACCTCCAACGTTTATGGCATTTACATCAGATAAAAAATTTATCTGATAAAAATCTGAAAATAAGTAAATAAAATGATTTTTAAATAATAAAAAAATGTCGCAACTTAGAACTACTGTGATAAAAATAAGGGTACGATAAAAGAAAGATACGAGCAATGAGACTAACATACTCAAGGATACCCTCCTTTTTACGAGCGATTCAAAAGATCTACAATGTGTGGAATTGCTCATCTATTCAGGCGAGTCAGTCAGTTAAGTGCGATACGAGATACACGCTTGGATGATCATGTTTCAACTAGGCAAAAAAATTATCCCGCAACAGGTTGCCATTACTTTCTGCGGTAGATTGGTTGCCGACCAAGGCTATAAAACCCAATCTGTCCTGTTATTTAACCCATAATTAGAGGGATTAATACCTTTCCGAAGGGTATTTGCGCGTAGGTGAATGCAAGGAATTCAATGGGGATTTGAACTCGGCTCTCCGATTTCTCGTTCCAAGTCGATATCCACTGCACAACAACGCACATTCAGGCGAGTACTATCATGATGTAAAGAATTGAAATAAAGGACATGTTAAGTGACATTTTGCATGAAAATTTATGTGTAAACAGAATGTTTATATTGATTACATTTCTTGCGACAAAAAAGAAAAACATCAATAAAGCGAATATTCTTTAAAATCTGTCTTTCATTTTGAATTACTTTAAAAAATAACTTATATTTTTCGAAATACAATGATTTCGAAACATACTATTTAAGAGGCTCATCCCTTGTTTCCTGTTTAGGGTGCGGTTTCCGGTTTTCTCTTTTTCCAATCTTTTCACTCTTTTCCTTTTTTATTATTTTTTTTTTCAATTGGAGTAGATAGACTAAACTATCGCCCGGTTCACACTCCACCCACATCTATTGAACAGGTGAAGAGGCTCATCCCTTGTTTCCTGTTTAGGATGCGGTTTCCGGCTTTCTCTTTTCCATTCTTTTTACCCTTACGTAGCCCCCTGCGCATCAGTGGCGTTACCGCCTTGCTTGGGGTGATATGATAAAAAAAAAAAAAAAAACAGTATTAATTCCTTAATGTTAACCAAAAATACGACTGTTAAGCGTTTCTGTAAATAACTATTTTGTTTAAAGTTCAAAAGAGCAAAATTGTATTGATTACATTACTTTTTTTTTTAATCATATCTCCCCAAGCAAGGCATTTTACTGCCACTGTTGTGCAGTTGGTGACACACGAGGAAAGTTATGAGAAAGAGTGACAGGTTATAGGAAGTGTCAGGAAGTGGATAAGAGAAGGATGAGTATATTGATGAGAGTGGAGTGAACGGAGAAAGGAGCATGAGAAAGAGAGAGGATGCAAGTCAGTGAGATAGGAGATGACTATTGACTTTACGTTTAAATTCTTGGAGATTGTAGCTGTCGGGGAAGCAAGTAAATGGAAGAGAATTCCACAGGCGGGAAGTGTGTGAAAAGAAGCTACTGGAGTAGAATTTGCGTTTACATTTTATTGGTTTCACAGTGAATGGGTGGGACCTAGTTGCTTATCTTGTGACTCGAGTAAATTCATATATAGGAGGCACCAGTGAGCTAAGTTCATAGGAGCAGAAGCTGTGAAAGTATTTGTAGAAGAGACACAGGGAAGCTACATTGCACCGGTGAGAAAGTGACTGCATCCGAGCTGACAAGTCGGGATCTATCACATTACAGATTCTCCGTTCGATTTTGTCAAGGACACCTAGGTGGATAGCAGGAGCACCCGACCAGATATGGCAGCAGTATTCAATGCACAAACGGGTAGTAGATTTATATATGTGAAGGATTGTTTCGGGCGGAAAAAAAAACTTCCTGGCCCTACACAAAAAACGACTTTCTTAGCAGTGGATTTAACTGTGGATTCTATATAGTCATTCCACTTGAGGTTTGTTGTGAGAGTTAACACGAGGAGACGCTATAGTTTTGAATTTGAATTTGAGCATATCAACGGTTTATTTAATGCCAAAAAAGTAGGGTTTTAAGATATGTTCTTTAATGTTCCATTATCGTGAGAAGGTTGATTTAGTCAGATTTTGAGGAAAAATTTATTTTTTTATTTTTATTTTATTTTAGAAAACTGGAGATATCTTCTAAATTTGTATTCCAAAATGTCTTGCTGGTAATATTTTTTTTCTTCAAAAATGTGTTATGGTAATAATTTTTTCTTTCGGAAAAGTATTGTTGGTAATATTTTTCTTTCAAAAATGTATATTTTTCTATAAAAGTCTATTTTTATGTATATATTTCTATAAAAGTCTTTCATGGTGTTTTGATCCCAGTTTGGGGTTTAACTATTTGCCCATAGCTGGGACCCTAACAGATGCTACCACTCCGGGTCAGGGTGGACCTGCGAACAACAGCAATTAAGAGGTGGTTCCATGCTCCTCACAACCTCCCAGTCAGAGGCCTTGCTGCCGGATGCAGTTTACTGTCATGCCCAGGACCAAAACTACATTTTTGTTGCTTCAAATTTCAAGTTTCATCTGTGAGAAAATTGTCCAGCATCCACTGCTATATAGAATGATTGATTTTTATAGAATATTTCAGCATTCTTTTGAATTAATTTTTTCTGTTTGCTTTCGAAAGTTGTTTCACTAATTCCAATACGTCACTGGAATTCTGTCATATTTTCTTAATTTCTTACGACACTCCCGATATAGTTAGTTAAGTGCTTGAACGATCATGTCTCGAAAGAAATGGGCAGAAGATTATCCTGCAGTAGGTTGCTATTGCTTTCTACGGTGAACTGGTTTGTCAGCCAAGGCTATAGAACCTAATCTATCCTAGTATTTAACGTATAACTGGAGGGAAGAAACGGATTAATACCTTTCCCAAGTGAATGCAACGAATTCAACTGGAATTCGAACTCGGCTCCCCAATTTTTCGTTCCGAGTCGATATCTACTACCTCACAACGCACATCCCCACATCCCCTGATACTATACTCCCAAATTCCCAAATATTCTCAATTCCAAAAATTGTTTAGTCAAAGATCATTTCGATAAATAGATTATGCGCGTTCAAAAGTTATTAAAATTCACAGTTTCTTCAAATGATAACACTTGTATTTTCATAAACATATTATATGATTTATGATATTATGCATTGCAAAAATTATATTTGTAAGCTGATGAATTTTGAACATCAGTTACTCCATAAGATGTAGTTACGCAATAGGACACACAAGATCACTGTTGACACACCCCTCAACTCACTATCGTAAGTCATCGCACTTCACGTTGACTGAAGCCAACACTTTTATCTCGTATTCGTTCAACTAAGACTAGAGTGTAGTAACTGTTTACTTATCAAAAACATGTAGAAAATGGGAAGTTTTAAAGTCAACTAAGAAAATATTTAAATTCAAATTATCATTCAAAATGTTTAATTAAAATTAGACGATTTTTAAGATTGTCTATATTATGTAAAATTCAGTTAAGTGCCATACGTGATACACGCTTTGGGCGATAACGTTTCGAAAGAGACATGACTGACTGGGCAAAAGATTATCACGTAGTAGGTTGCCATTGTTTCTGCGGTAAACTGTTTACCAAGCAAGGCTATAGAACCCAATCTGTCCTATTGTTTAACCCATAACTGGGAAGAGAAGAGACAGAATAATACCTTTTCCAAGGGTATTTGTGCGTAAGTAAATTCGAAGTCGGCTCCCAGTTCGGTCGTTCCGAGTCGATATCCACTGCACCTCAATACACATCCCTCAAAAAAAAAAAAATTGAAAAAAACATGTCTGGTCAGTTTACGTTTATCCACATACAATCAACTTGTAACTAGCTGAATGTTACACTATTCTTTTGATTATTTTACCCTAAGCAAGGCAATAAAACCACTAAGACGCATGGGTTTACTGAGAGCAAAAGAAACCAAGAAAGATTATTGAGGAGAAACGACAATAGAAAAAAAACTCAAGGAGACAGACGATGCGTTAGCATTTTAATACGTGAAGATTGTAGTTGAGAAGAAAACAAGAACCTGGAAGGGCTCTATAGTTTAAAAATAAAATAGAAGAAACTATTAGACTAGAACTTACAGTTACATTTACAAAAACAGAATAAAAAGAAAACGAAAAAGGACACGATGTAAAGAGACGATTGACACCGGGTTTAAATTTTTGAAGATCAAAGAAAATCACGATGCCTATAGAGAGTTTCACAAGTGAGAAATTCCGGAGAATAAGCTATTAGAATAGCACCATAATAGTGATATACAGTTGTCGTGGACCCGGTTAAAAGTCCAACAAGAATAATACAAAAACAACCAAAATAGGAAATAACGAATATGTATTAAACACGGCAAAATACAACAGTTGGAACTTTGTTACTAGAACGATAATACAGGTTGGTGTGGATTACTATAATTCGACTCTAGAACTGGGACTCGTAATAGTCGTTACGGTAGCAGTGTTCGTAGACGACTCTCGGCTATATTCAGAGCTCTCTCTCAGGCTATCTACTCTCACCTCTTGTGAGGGGAGGTATATGTAATGGTTAGAAGAGTTCATGCCGTCTCTGTGGGTGATGCCGCCATGACAACAATGAATATCTTAAATTCAGTGTAACGAGGCAGCAGATAATATTCTAAACATATATTGTTAAATATAACAGACAATGAATGTCTATTATGTTTAATCATGAGCCATTTTATACATCGTATTTTAGCTTTAATTTCAGGTGGAAATAAAGACAAAAATTGTCCAACTTTTAGATATTTGTTTATTATGCTGCTTCTAAGCATTGGACTCACATGAGCCATCTTCAGAGTGATTACAGAGACGTTAACATAAAAACATCCACCATCTTGTGTTGACATAAACATTGCTATGCAACGATAACAGTCACAGAATAGCAGACGCAGTTCGTAAATTTTTAATGCGGTTCTATGACCTCACATCACGTGAGAGACCGAAATGTTAACAACACAACCATATGTCTAAATGCAATGCAATGTGCTGTGACAAGATTGAAATGTGATATTATTAAGTATGGGTTGCTTTGATTTAATGTAGATAGCCTCCAATATCTGAAGGTTCTTTTTACTGTGCGTATGTGTGAGTAGTATTGTGTTATCGACTAAAATCTGTCTAATATTTCCTACATGGCTATGTTTTCTTAAGAAATGTTGTTTAATTGAACTCTGATCAGAAAGGTGACAGGTAAATCTACGGGAGAGCGTGGTTGTAGTAAAACCAATATATGAAGTGGATTTATTATTAGTACCAGAGACACTATCTCTGAACGGGCATGTAAATTGATACACTACATTTATCTTGTACAGTTTTTCCAGTTCTTTTGTGTCAGTATTGGGCAATATTATTGTCATGACTGAAACATTTACTCTTTTTATGTATGTTTCAAATGCCTTAAAGATATACAAAAAAATTGTACTCACAAGTACGGTTCACACATTACGAACATCTTTATCTCTATAAATCTACGTGTGTGATTTTTATTTTATTTTATATACGAATCGGCTTCTATACGTAAATACTAAGATTGCAATAATAATGATAATAATAATATTAAAACTATCTAAAATTGTGTGATCTTAGTATTTGTTTGTTTGTTTGTTTGTTTGTTTGTTTGTTTGTTTTGTTTGTTTTGTTTTTTTATGATCATTTGGAAATGTTATGAAGTCATTTCTAACCTTAGGTCTCTACTGGAGACGGAAGAAAATGTGTATAGAACAGATATCAAAGAAAACGAAAATTATTATTATTATTATTATTATTATTATTTAAAAGAATATAAAAAATATAAGGATCTTGAAATGTGACAAATTAAAACATCAGTAATTTCAGTTGTATTTAGAGCACTCGTATCGACTGGAAAAGGTTTCGATAAGCTTCGATAAAATTAAAGGAATTCCTGTTAGCCAATACTTTAAAGAAATACAAAAAATTGTACTCACAAGTACAGCTCACATATTACGAAGATCTTTATCTATGTAAATCTACGTGTGGGATTTTTATTTTATTTTATTTTATTTTATTTTTTTCACAAATGATCATTGAGAAATGTCATGACGCCATTTCTGGCAAGCAAGACGATAACACGCCTAAACACTGGGGGGGGGGGGGGAAGAGAATGAAAAAAAAAAAAGGCTTTAGAGTAGGAGACCCAATCCCAAACGAGAAACAATGAAGATTTTTAATTTATGCATTTGTTTTTATCGTTTCACCCCAAGCAAGGCGGGCGGTACTGCCACTGATGCGCAGAGGACTACATAAGAGTAAAAGTTTAGACAGGAGGAGAGTGAAGAGAAAGACGAACCACTTACAGGGGGTGTCAGAGAAAGGGCAAGAGAAGGATGGGAACACAGGTGTGAAGAGAGTTGCGAAGGTAGAGAGAAAGGAAAAGAACAAGATACACGGGGTGATGTAGAAAGGACTGGAGTCAAGTGGATAAGAGATGGTAATTGACATTGCATTTAGATTCCTGGAGGTTGTAGCGGTCAGGAAAGTAAGCATATGGAAGGAAGTTCTACAGGCGGGAAGTGCGAGAAAAGAAGCTGAGGGGTAGAATTGTCACCTGCATTTAGTTGATTTAACTGTAAATGGGCGGGACCTTGTTGCCAGTATGGTTGTACGGGTAAATTCTTGTGGAGGGGGCACCAGTGACCTAATTTTGTCAGTGAGGAAGCCATGAAGCATGTTCGTTGTGGATATCGGCCCAGAACGAGAACTCCAAATCTGTGCTCAAATTCCAGCTGAATTCGTTGCTTTCACTTCCGCACAAATACCCGTAGGAATGGTATAAACCGTCGCTTCTTCCTCCAGCTATGGGTTAAATAGCAGAACAGATTGAGGTCTAAGTCTACCTTAAAACGTAATAACAACCAACTACGGGAAAATCTTTCACCTAGTCCCTCATGTTGCTTTCGAGACATGATCGCCCAAGTGTGTATCACATATAGTGCTTAACTGACTGACTTATGAATAGCCTAGCATTTAAAAATTATTGTTTATTCAATTCAAAGCTCAAGTAGAGGCTTACTGTTATATTCCGTTGAAACGCCCGTTCCTGTATGATCATTGAAGTTAAGCAACTGCGAGCATGGTAAGTATTTAGATGAGTGACCAATTGGGAATACCAAGTGCTGTAAGCTTGGATGTGCGTTTGGTGTAAAAGATAACATCGTTGAATTTTTAATCGGATAGCCCAGTTCCGAATCATGTTGGGTTCCTTGCATTCACTTACGCACAAATACCCTTTGGGAATGTGTGAATCCACTTCAGTTAGTAAGACTTGTATCTCTAAAACAATTTATATTACGTTGTTACAAAAATAATAACGCTCGAACTGTTGTATTTTGAAAAGCCATTTTAATATAGTACTAGCGTCGTTCCCTGTGCAATTCAGAACATTTTAGTAGTAGGAGAAGATGCCATGTTTTATTTTACATTTTTTTTTTTTAAAAAACATTTTTTTAAATATTCCTTTTGTTTCAAAATTACGGGGAAAATATTCACATTTTTTTGTTGACTAAATGAATCTTTAAAACATCGGAATAAAAAGTTAAATATAAAGGCTCAATTTTTTTTTTTTCAATAAAAAAATATTTTAGTCGTGTTTGACACGTGTGATTTGATTTCTGTGACGTAATTCACCAACCATCTTAGATCTTAGATGTTTTACGGAGCAATCGTGTCCATTGGCCAAAAAGTGCGAAAGGGAAAATTGCTGAACTTAAACTCAAAAAGTATGTGTCGCCCTGGCTTCCCTGCAGATATGTGTCCCTAGAATGTTTGAATGGCGTAGCTTAAAAAAATGTAGGTGTGCATAGGAAACAGTCACACACAGACTCACAGATTATCTTTTATATATATATATATATATATATATATATATATATATATATATATATATATAGGTTCACGGTATATATTAGGTGAATTGTGGCATACATAATAATCTGTGCTCTCTAATAATTTCTAACTTATTTTCAAACAGAAATATTTATGAAGCATAGAAGCTCTTAATTATGAACATGACAAAACATGATCTTCGTTTACTTTTCTTGCATGAGTTCAAACTTTTGGCAGAGTGTCTCCCAAACTTCTGCCAGTATTAACAGAGCATAGAGAACTGAGTCCACAAGTGATCAGACAGTTCGAAGGTAGTTGCAAATATTCCGCAATGGTGTTGAGACTCTTAAAGATGAAGAATTCTTTTGATCTTTCATCCACTGAATATCATTATTAATCACTTAAGCACCTTTTTAAATGGTAAAACTTTTAGGTCCAAACCAAAGGTGGAATCAGCTTTCAAAGATTTCGTTGCATCACAGGCAATAACTTTTTAACAACAAAGAATGAATAATCTCGATGGCAGAGGTGCACAGATGATCAAGATTTGTATTTTCTGACTAATTTTAACATTTCTACAGTTAATTTTTCAAGAATAAAATTATGTTTCTGAAATCGGCGATTTTTTTTTAACAACCTAATATCCCGCCAAAATGAAAATAAAATGGCATACAAACTTTGTAGATTTCGGCATTCTCACATAGAGGTTAATATGCCGCTAAACCAAAACAAGCAACCAAACAAAGAGCCATTCATGTAGAGGGTTATATAATGAAGTTGTTGCAAGGGCATACAAGAAGGGGACAAAATGTTCATAATATGAGAATATAAAAAGATAGACTACAGTTGAGCATCGATTAAAAAAATGAGGAAGTTTTTAACGGCATATCAGCCACTGTAGGTTATTTAATGCCAAAAATGTTAGGGTTTTAAGATATTTTTTAATGTTCAGTTATAATGAAAAGGTTGAATTAGTAAGATTTTAGTGAAAATTGTTTTTATTTTTTTTTTATTTTAGAAAGCTGGAAATGTCTTCTAGTTTTGTATTCAAAAATGTTTTGCTGAGAATATATTTTGCCTCAAAAATGCTTATTTTTCTATAAAGTCTAGTTTTATGCATATATTTCTATAAAAATGTATTTTTATACTTTCATACTGTTTTGACCCCAGTTTGGGGTTTAACTATTTGCCCATAGCTGGGAGCCTAACAGGTGCTACTACTTCGGGTCAGGGTGGACCTGCGAACAACAGCAATTAGGGGGTGGTTCCATGCTCCCCACAACTACCCAATCAGAGTCCTTGCTGCCGGATGCAGTTTACTGTCATGCTCAGGACCAGCATTGATTGAATGTTAAGATGTTATTATTGTAGCGATTGTAGAAACATTTTCCCGAGCGTCCGTTCCGCAGTACAACTGTTCTGGGAAAGAAGCTATTTCAATAGACTTTCCTTCTCACTATTGGACTGAATGTACGTTGCATGGAGGGTCTCACCTAGGCTTCTTCTTCTTCTTCTTCTTCTTCTATGTGTCCTGTCCTTTCAGGACGTAGACGATCATGGTTATCCACGTCTCTCTATCCCTGGTGACTCTTAGTGTCTTTTCTCCTCTTACACCTCGCAACCCCCGTTCTGCCATTCACCTGATCAGGCTCTTTAAATATGTTATTCGCTGCCTTCCTCTGTCTCTTTTTCTTCTATTTCGCCTGTCAGTATCAGGTTCTTCAAGCCATCCTTTCTCATTGCATGAACCAGGAATTTCAGTTGTCTCTTCCTGATGCTCACTATTAATTTTCTTTTCGTTGCCCTTCTTTCCAGCACCTCATCATTGCTCACATGTTCGGTCCACGATATCTGCAGCATCCTTTTGTAAAACCATATTTCCGTTCCTTCAAATCTTTTCCTCATCTTCGATGATATTGTCCAGTATTCACAGCCGTATTTAAGAACTGACATCACATAGCAATCTAACACTCTCTTCTTTGTTTCTAGTAAAATTTTCCTGAGTCTTAGTACTTTACTCAGCTTCTGGAACGCGTCCTTTGCCATGCCAATTCGCCTTCGGATCTCTGTGTCGCACTTTCTATCATGCAAATTACCCAGCGTGGAAAGCAAACACAAAAAGAAACTATAAGAAGTGCGACAGAAGATAGTGAAAAAAAAAGCAAGAAGAAAGGACTAAACCTCAATTGCAAGAGGACAGAATGCAATGCCATTAGCAAAAGGAACAGCCCAATATGCAAATTACAAATTGGAAATATCAAAATCAAACTAGTACAAAAATATAGATATCTTGCAAATCTTTTAACAGAGAACGAGAAGTGCGATACTGATATTCGAAAGCGCATTTGGATAGCGAAACATATCTTTCAAAAACTTAAATAAATTATTAAGAAACTGTTAGAAATTCTTAAAAACAAAGAAAATATTACTGAACTGCTATATAATATCAGTTCTTCTATGAGCCATTGAATGCTGGACAATCTCCTCAGTGATGAAGAAAAGAAATGGAACAACAAAAATTCTGAGAACAACGAGAGAAAACAGAATGTAAGAGGTTACTTACACTTAGCATCAGCATGAGACAGCTAAAATTTCTAAGTGTACATAATGTCAAAAGAGGGCTTGGAAAATTTGATACTCACAGGACTGATTGAAGGAATGTAGGACAGATGAAAACAAGGCCTAACCTACCTTGCGAGCTTGAGTAAATGGATGGAGGAACATGTTTTAGACGAGATAACAAAAAGAAAACATTGATTAAGATTTACAAGACGGCTGGAAATTGTGGAGTTTAAAATAAATATTTTCAGGAATATGGAAAGTAATGTAATGAATATGCATACACTTCACAGTAATATGATTGGCTGGTGTCAGCCATAAATACAGACTAAGGCAGGGACGCCTAGAACTACGCTTATTGGAATGTCTATTGACTACGCCTATTGCATAAGCCTACGCCAAAGCATACTGCATACGACTACGACGAGTGGCAGTCCATTACGGATACTTGATAGATTGTCATACCCTGTTAAACGTCCAAAACCAATTAGCTACTTCGAATATATATATATATATATATATATATATATATATATATATATATATATATCCCTTTCCGGGATATATCAGAAAGAAAAAGGCGTCTGTAATTGTAAGTGGAAAGGGACAGAATGTTGAGCAATTTCCTCAGAGATGAAAACGAGACATAAGTTAACAGATATGTGATCCTTTTTGTGCAATGATATTCACTCTGTACAACAGCCAAGAGACGGTAGAAGTTTCCAGTGTAAGAGGCACAAATTATGGAGATATGTTGTGAAAGCAAGGGTTAACTCTAGACAGGAACAAGTTAAGATTATAGGGATATAATCGATTCTATAAAAAAAAACACAAAAAACAAAAAACAAAACAAAACAGAAGAATACTGAAAATACGATGGTTGGAAAATGTAAGCAACGAGGTTGTTTTAAGGAATAAGAAACACACTTGTACTTAGAAAGTAAAAGTTGACATTTATGGTACAAATAATGAGGAAAGAAGACATGGAGAAATCGACACTCACGAAACAAAATGAAGATCAGAAAACACTGACTAATCTAACAAAGCTTGAGTAAATGGATGTCACAAAAAAGACGGGAAGGGATAATATGGGAAAATATTAGTTAGATCTACAAAGAATAGAAAGCTGTGGAGAGCCATGATTAATCTACTTAACGAGCTTATGCAAATTAATGACAGAAAAGAAATTGGGATTGATAATACGGAGAAAATATTACTTAGAGGATAGGAAGTTGTGGAGAGCAATTACCAATCTACTTAACGAGCTTGTGTAAATGGATGACAGAAAAAACTAGGAAGGATAATAAGGAGTGAAATATTTCTTAAAGCTATAAAGAATAAAAGTTGTGGAGAGTCATGACCAACCTATTTAATGAGCTTGTGGAAATGAATGACAGAAAATAGGGAAAGTATTTGCACTTAAAATAGAGAAATGGTGGAAATTACTGGGACACATAAGAAAAAGGCTTGGAGAATTTGACACACACAGTCCATATTGAAGGTTGAAGGCAATTCATTTATAAAGATAATTAAAATAAACTATCTAACGATTTAGTGTAAACTAGCAGTATAGCCCGGCGTTGCTCGGGTGTAATGAAAGCTTTAAAATTAATCCATGGTCCTGGAGCTCAGAATCTTTGGACGTTGACACGAAAGACTAAAAAGCAATAGTTGTTTCCAGTTAAAGCGAAACCGTAGACTGACAGAAAAATGAATGGATGTAAGTCAAATTTTGATTTCCTGGTATAGACATAAAACAAGTTTTTTTCGTCGTAAACTGAATTTTGAAGGCTAAATAAGTCCTCTGAGTAAATGGTATCATGGCTAAGACTAAGAACTACAAAAAAATGCAGACATACAGGCAGATAAACAGACACACACACAAACATCTTGCCTTATATATATATATATTTATATATATATATATATATATATATATATATTATCGATTTTTTGCACTATTGTAAGAAATGCAACCGTGAAACTTCTGAATATCGTTTCTTATGTCTTTGTCTATGAATGTATCAAATTTGATTAAAATCGGACCACTCCTTCTACAACTCGATTTTTCGATTTTCGATTTTCGATATTTATCGGGGGTACCTCGACACAAAACCTAGCTAAGAACACTCGCAGACGCTTATAGTACAACTGTGTACATTTTCAAGAAAATCGGTTTAGCCGTTTCGGAGTCTATAGGTAATGGACACACACACACACACACACACACAAAGTTCTATTTATAAATAAATTTAGATAAACGGCGGAACTGGGAACAGAAAGATCGGAAAGAAGTATTGCATACAGATGTAAAAGATGTGGTAGAAGGCCAAAAGTATGGGTCATCCAGTGAGAATCTAACTTGTAATAGATTCTAGCGAGACAAGCTTGCTGACCATTGCACCACGTCGCGGTGCCCAGATGTAAAAGATAGGAAATTTTGAAGAGTCCATAAAAGAAGGCTGGCCTATTCCCTCTTGTAGGTAGACCAATCCTTTTTTTCTATAGGCTAACCCAGTAGTAAGACAAGAATGTGTCTTTTCACCGGATCTATTTAACTTGTACAGCGGGACTATTCTGAGGACCCTAAATGTTATGCCAGGATTTGTCATCAGAGGCCATAATTTAAACAATATAAGGTACATAGATAATACAGGGCCGATTGCAGACACGTAAAGGAAACTACAAGACCTCCTAGCGAAGGTAGCTGAAAAAAAGTGACAAGAAAGAACTACAAATAAACTGCGAGAAAAACTGAATGCATGATCACCAGCAAGAAGAGCAGCACAAAATGCTAATTATAGGTGGAGGATACTAAGATCAAGCAGGTAAAAACATTTAAATACAGGAGAAGTGTTCTGACAGAAGACGCAAGGTGCGAAACAGAGATCCGAAAGCGAATTGTCATGGCGAAGGACGCATTCTAGAAGCTCAGTAGAGTATTAAGACACAGGAAAATTTCACTAGAAACAAAGAAGAGAGTACTGGATTGCTATGTGATGTCAGTTCTTCAATATGGCAGTGAATGCTGGACAATCTCATCGAAGATGAAGGAAAAACTTCAGGCAACTGAAATGTGGTTCTACAGAAGGATGCTGCGGATATCACGGATCGAGCATGTGAGTAATGATGAGGTCTTGGAAAGGATGGAAACGAAAAGGAAATTAATACTGAACATCAGGAAGGGATAGCTGAAGTTTCTGGGGCATGCAGTGAGGAAGGAGGACTTGGAGAACCTGATACTAACAGGCCAGATAGAAGGAAGGAGAGACAGGGAAAACAGCGTGTAACGTACTTGACAGGCCAGTGCGGGTGAACAGAGGACAGCGTGCTGAGAACCATCAGGGATAGGCAGACGTGGAAGCCATGATCGCCTACGTCGTGAAGGGACAAGGCACATAGAAGAAGAAGATCAAGAAGAACCCAGTTTTTCTCAATCTGTGCGCCCGGTGGAACCTAATGCGCCCTGAAAGGTAACCAGGCTTCCTTCAAGTTAACAGAAGACAAATATATTATTTTATATCTAAAAAAAAATGTCTTTATTCTTCAAAAGGTCCTCCAGGTTTGGGGGTTGGGTGCAGAGCTAACAACTCTGCCCCGTAAAAAAACAGTTTGTTACAGAAACAGCAAGAAAACGTTGCTGCCCTATGCACCATTGGGTGTGATGGATAAATGATGATTCTTCAAAAGCTACAGACACCGAGCACATGGCTTTCATGTCTAAGTGAAGTCTTTATCATTTGATATTTTAAACTGGATACTAAATTCTTTAAGGAGCGGATAATCCTTTCCTTTTTGTCTTCCTCGACGGATTCAAATCAGTCATTATCGGCTTCTCCAAAAATAAAAATAACAGATTCTTCATAACTCCATTTAAATAAAACTCGTTCGCTTAAAAGGACGATAGTCTTAAAAGTAAATGTTTATTTTAGGAGACTTCTTTATTATTTTAATATATCATGACATTTTTCCTTTTTTAAATTTAAAGTGCCCCCTAGAGTTTTAGTTATGCTACAAATGTGCCTTAAAGTAAAAATGATTGTGATCACAGGTATCTAAACTTATTTATAAATGGAAGTTTGTTTGTGTGTATGTGTGTGTGCCTGTGTGTGTGTGTGTGTGTGTGTGTGTGTGTGTGTGTGTGTGTGTGTGTGTCCCCGTTACCTATAGACTCCGAAACGGCTAAACCGATTTTCTTGAAAATTTACACAGTTGTACTACAAGCGTCTGCGAGTGTTCGTAGCTAGGTTTTCTGTCGAGGTACCCTCGATAAATATCGAAAATCGATAACAGAAAAATCGGGTTATAGAAGGAGTGGTCCGATTTTAATCAAATTTGATCCACTCATAGACAAAGACATAAGAAACGATATTCAGAAGTTTCAAGGTTGCATTTCTTACAATAGTGCAGAAAATCGATCATATATATATATCCTTGGATGACTTATTTGACTCCGATATTGGAAATCGATACCCCGATATCATACGGGGTCTGATCAAAATCAGTTTTTCAGCCCTTTTACTTTAGTTTTTGCTTCGGGTTTGGCTCCAAGTAGGTATAATTGTAGTTTTTAGTCTCAGCCATTATACCACTTACTCAGAGAACTTATTTAGCCTTCAGAATTCAGTTTTCGACGAAAAAACTTATTTGATATCGATACCAGGAAATCAAAATTTGACTAACATCCATTCATTTTTCTTTCAGTCTACGGTTTCGCTTTAACTGGAAAAAAAACTTTTGCTTTTTAGTCCTTCGTGCCAACGTCCAAAAAGTCTGAGCTCCAGGACCATGGATTAGTTTTAAAGCTTTCATTACACCCTAGCAACTCCGGGCTATACTGCTAGTAACTCATAGTTGAACCACGCATATTGCATTTTGGGTTTCTTTTTAAGTTTCTCATTTTTATTTCACTTGATATTTTGTAAGCTTAGTCTAATTAGTGACAAGGTCAAATATACAAAGTATGTAGTCAGGACTGTACTTTTTACTCAGTCGTAATAATCTGCACGATCAACCTGTTGACCTTTAGAAAACAACGAGGCGATAGTGCCACGCCAATCTTAAAAACCAACATTTACGATCGTTGGTTTTGGCACATGGGTTCGAACCCATTTTCGTGCCTGCAATACGGAATTATCTGACGTACTTATTAAGAAAGTTATTTACAAAGGTTGGCTAAGTTTAAAAGAAGGTTATCATTGCCTTTCATCTTGTCAATTCTTATTTCGCTTTGTTTTTCATTTTTAAAAAAATTGCCTTTTTCCTTCTTTTGTGATTCTTTTCTATTTTAATACAACTCTTGTTTTTCCTTCTTTTTGTTCTTTTTCAATCTTTTTCCTTCTATTTTACCTCTATATTGGATTTAATTTTTACTTTCTTTTCTTTTTTTTTTCATCTTTTTCCGTCAAAATTGAGGGAAAAAGTTTTAGCGGTCTTCTTTCCTTATTTCTACTTTTTTCTTTTTTTTTTTTCCTTTTATTTTGCTTTTCTCTTTTTCCTGTTTTTATTTTTTTTTGTCTTTCTTCATATTTCTTCTTTCACCGTAATTATTTTATTTGGAGTAGATAGACTAAACTATCGCCCGGTTCACACTCCACCCACATCTATTGAACAGGTGAAGAGGCTCATCCTTGTTTCCTGTTCAGGATGTGGTTTCCGGCTTTTCCTTTTCCAATCTTCTCACTTATTTTTCTTTTTTTTTCAATTGGAGTAGATAGACTGAACTATCGCCCGGTTCACACTCCACCCATGTCTATTGAACAGGTGAAGAGGCTCATCCCTTGTTTCCTGTTCAGGATGTGGTTTCCGGCTTTCTTTTTTCCAATCTTTGCATTCTTTTCTTTTTTTTTTCAATTGGAGTAGATAGACTAAACTATCGCCTGGTTCACAGTCTACCCTCATCTATTGAACA